>QXEO01000350.1:761477-870745 GCA_007115705.1 Dactylis glomerata | reverse complement strand
CAACTTAATACTTGTGGACTTCTCGGATTGATTCGCCACAAGTGGATTATTAGTCATAGATGCAGTTGGATGGCGGTCTATGTATTTTGTTGTAATGCTCAGAGTAAATCTCATAGTGATCTTCTTGACATATCACGTTTATCTCTATTCTATCAATTGCCCAACTGTAATTTGTTTACCCAACATGTGTTATTTATCTTATGGAGAGACACCACTAGTGAACTGTGGACCCCGGTCCTATTTACATCATATTGCTATCACCTGTTTACTTTACTCGCACTGTTTACTTTACTCGCATACTCTATTGTTTTCCACTCGATACGCTCATAATCTTTGTTTCAAGCAAACCGGTGAGATTGACAACCTCATCGCAAGTTGGGAACAAAGTACTTGGTTGTGTGTGTGCAGGTTCCGCATCACCTTCAGTCGTTTGTCTCTCCTCTCCTACCTTGGTTTCTTAACTGAGGGAAAACTAGCTGCTATACTCATCATACCTTCCTCTTGGGGTTCCCAACGGGCTGGTTATTCACCACGCACAAGGACCGTCTGCTCCCACGTTAACCACACGCCATCAAACGCAGCAACCACCTTCTGTCTTTATGCACCATTAAGAGAGCATAGTTGTCATTCTTAGTATAATGTGCATTGTCCCAAAGTTTTCATTGATTGATTCATATTGTTGGTTTCACTTGTTCTTAAATTATTTGTATCTAGTCGCCCTCTTAAATTTGAAGGTGTCCTATGCATTTATGTTTTGCTCTCCATGAAGAACAAGCTGAAAACCATTTGTATGTTTTTCCTTATGATTTGAACACACATTTGACTTTCATTGTTTTATTTTCATGATCTTTTGTTTGTGTTCATTTTCATGTTATAACATGGTTGCTAAGTTTCTTCTATCAAGATTATGTCTTTCATGCCCATGTTTTAAGTTCTTTTGATCCTAGCTCACAACGCTTACATATATGATCAAGATTGTGTAGGTGCATGTCACCTCAAAAATTATTTCTTTTGTTATCACTTACCTACTCGAGGACGAGCAGGAGTTAAGCTTGGGGATGCTGATACGTCTCAAAAGTATCCATAATTTTTGATGCTCCATGCTTGTTTTTACACCATTTGCTTAGTGTTTTATTACACTTCGTGTCACTTTTATGCATTTTCCGGAACTAACCTACTAACAAGTCGCCACAGTGCCAGTTCCCTATTTTCTGCTATTTTTATGTTTCAGAAAAGTTACACAGGAAATATTCTCGGAATTGGACGAAACCAAAGCCAGTTGCCCAGAATTTTACCGAAGCTTCCAGAGAACCGAAGAGGAGATGGAGTGGGGCCACGAGGTGCCCTCACACCAGGGCGGTGCGGCCAGGGGCTGGGCTGCACCCCCTATGTGTGAGACCGCCTCGGTCCACTTCTGACGATGCCCCTTCGCCTATAAAGACCCCCCGACGAGAAAAAACTAAGGACCCGATCAGTTTTCCAGAACACATCGCGATCCGCCGCCGCCGTCGACCCAAAGATTGGGAGGGTCCAGAAGTTCTTCCCGGCACCCTGTCGGAGAGGGGAATCGCCACCGGAGGTCTTCTTTATCGCCATGCTTTCCTCCGGAGCGATGAGTGAGTAGTCTACCTTGGAGTATGGGTCCATAGCAGTAGCTAGATGGTTGTCTTCTCCACCATGTGCTTCATGTTTAGATCTCATGAGCTGCCCTACATGATTGAGATCACCGTTATGTAATTCTACATGTTTGGTTTGTTGGGATCCGATGAATATTGGTGTTATGCTTGAGTTGAAGTACTGAAATTTATCTTTTGTTATCTCTATGTTGTTTATGATCTTGCATGCTCTCCGTTGTTAGTAGCTATCTTGGCCGAGTAGTTGCTAGTGACTCCAAGAGGGGGTATTTATGCTCGATAGTGGGTTCATGCCTCTATTTAATCTGGGGGGGTGACAGAAACCTCTAAGGTTGTACATGTGCTGTTGCTACTAGGGGGAAAACAACATTCATATGCTCGAGGGCATATGCTTTGTTTACATTACACACTTTGCTTAATGCAATTATCTGTTGTTCGCAACTTAATACTCATGGGGTGTTCGGCTGATATCCCCGTGAGAGGATTATTAGTCATAGATGCAGTTGGATGGCGGTCTATGTATTTTGTTGTAATGCCCAGAGTAAATCTCATAGTGATCCTCTCATCATATGCACGTTGTCTTTATTCTATCAGTTGCCCAACTGTAATTTGTTTACCCAGCTTGTATTATTTTATCTTATGGAGAGACACCGCTAGTGAACTGTGGATCCTAATCCTATTTCCTTTATATTGCTATCACCTGTTTACTTTACTCGCATACTATTATCACTTTCCACTCGATACGCTCATACCCTTTGTTTCAGCAAACCGGTGAGATTGATAACCTCATCGTAAGTTGGGAACAAAGTATTTGGTTGTGTTGTGTGCAGGTTCCGCGTTGCTATTGGTTGAAGATGAGTCAACAATTTTCATAAACGACGCCCTTGTTGGAGTGTTATTAGGCCAGTCAGCATCACCTTCAGTCGTTTGTTTGCTTCTCTCCTGATCGACAAACCTTGGTTTCTTAATTGAGGGAAAATCTTGCTGCTATATTCATCACACCTTCCTCTTGGGGTTCCCAACGGGCTGGTCATTCAACTATGCACCAGCTATTTTTTGGCGCCATCAACCAGCAATCAGCCCTCCCAGGCGTCGACGTGTGGGCATTGTGCCGACGGCCCATTGGCGTAGTTTCAGATGGCTATACCGTCTATTTTTATCAACGGCTATTATGTGCTGAGGCAAGCCCAAAACCATTGGATTACTAGCTATGCCGATGACCAAAACCTATGTACCGACAGCCGTACGCCGACGGCAGGCGTGGGCAGACGACTAAAAATTCAAAACATCAATTTAGAATTTCAAAAAATGCAAATAATAGCCTATACTACTAGAGTATGCAAAAAACAATGCTAAGTAATATGTATTATGGGATGTGTAAAATGGTAAGATTGTAAATCTAAGGTAGTGAACAGCGCAACTTTTTCAGATTTCCATATTTTGTCAGATTTAGTATTTTTTTTTCGTTGCCTGGAATATAAGGTATTTTCCTGAATATTTTGCAGATTCTATAATATGTCAATGACTATATCTAGATTTGAGAATATTTTTTAAACATAATTTGTTTATTTCCGAAATTTTAAAAACAAGATCCATGAAGCTCGTGCTGCATATTTGTGGTTTGCGATGGTCAGTGTGGCAGCTGGCCGGTAGCTAGAGAATTATCTACGGGGGTTCATTTCAAGAAAACCTAGTTGCTCCTCGGAATCCGGAAACTGGCGAAGTTACGCTGTCTGCGAACGGAAGAATCGAAGTCAATTTTCCCTGCGACGACGTTGAACCGGGCAGCGTTCTGACTTCTGAAACGGAAGCGACGAACGGCACCTGACGCAGCGCCGTGCGTGTCATCGCTCGCTGACACCAGTGGAGGCGATGTCATCGCTTACTCGGGTTTGGGAGGAGCCGAGGAGGAGCCCGTCAGCCGTCAGATTACGATGCCACGAGAGAAATCGACGGCTCAGGAGAGCTCGCAAAATTGCGGCGGGAAAACGACTGGTCGACGTCGTGACGTGCGTGAGCAGGAGGCAAAGGAAGCAAAGCGACGGCACTAGCTACAGCGGCCGGCCACGGCACTCCTCTCCTACCGTCTATCATCATATGTCCAGGTTTATTTTGTTTGAATTCTAGTCAATGCCACGTGTGTTAATGAAACTTCACTACGTACTACCAATGACGCACATGCATGGAACAAAAAACATTTATACAGGAATAGTAGCGTCGGTCGTCCCTTACGTTTGACAATTGAACTGGTCCGCGATCCTGTAACATGAATTGTATTTTGAAGTCCAAGACTGGTTAAGCTTTGTTCAAGTTATAGTAGTACTTCCATCTGTCCTTTTGATATTCGTCATGCACATGCAGCACATGGTAGATCAATGCACGGTATACATGCATGAGTGCATGACACACAAAATCATTTCTCTTGCGCTTTCCATTCCAAATTATAACTTGTTTTGCATATTTTAGCTTTGGAGCTCGAAATTTGAAGCCCTAAAAATTTGAATTCAGACACTTCAAAAAATTCCAAAAATAATACTATGATGTAGAGAATATTGTATTCTATCAGTGTATAATTTTTTAGGACAAAATATGTTGTAGTTTTGGCTCCAAAAATAACAAATTGAGATTTTGTCCTAGATGAACAGTGTGAACAGTACACATGAAACGTAACTTTGTCTTTTTGTGCGATTATGTTTTTTTTACATAGCTCAAAATACAATGTATTTCGTTCTAAAAATTTACACGATGATAGAGTACAACATTGTGTACATCTAGGTATTTTTTGGAATTTTTTGGAATTTTTTGAAGTGTTAAAATTCCAATTTTTGAAACATTTAAAAAGAAAAAACTGTTGGGCTCCCTAGAGCCCGAGCTCCATTTGGAGTTTCCGATTTTATCATGGACTATATATAGACTAGAATGAATGAACAAACACACTAAAACTCGCGTAGTATACATGCCACTCAGAAAAATACCATAAGTTCTTATAATTCGGATCGAAGAAAATATTATATTTCTAAGAAACATCCATCGTACAATATTTTTTCCAACTTAGAAGTTCTGCCTTCTACCTCCCCTTCGTCCACCTCCCGTTTGACCCACTCGGAGGTAAATCGTGCGCACTAGCCATTCGGGAGCTACCTTGTCGTGCACTCCTTGTGAGCACCCCTCTTCTTCTTCCTCCTGTGCGAGCACCCCCAAACTACAGTCACCCGCGCACTGCCCGGTCGAGCATGAGCTTGGGACTGACGAGCAGATTGAGGTGCGAGCGAGGCATCCAGTAATAGGCTCACCGTTGTGGTGCATGAGGTAGTGTCGGCGTGCTACACAGCAGGGCGCTCGGACAACGTCGTTTGGAGACAGAGACGGTGGCAGTGGAGGATCAGAGACCCAAGCTTAATGGCGTGGTCAAGGAAAGGAGAATAGTTAGGGTTTTTCCTCTTCATTGCAATATGGGGGAAATGTGGGATGGCTATGTCCACCCCCTTCAAATGGAGTATGGTGAGATGATTTTGGGGCATCCTCATAAACAACCGGGGGTATGGGACAATGGAGAATCTGCTCGAGTTGGTGTATCCAAATGGTCTAAACAAACTAAGATCTGAGGAAAATAGGAAATCTGATGGGTGTTTTTCATGCCCAATTTTTCATCAGTTCATGCCGGCCAATGGCCAAGTGTTACTATTTTTTATTCCTCTAGTGAAATGCCCTTCGAAAGCCTCCTTTTATTTTCTTGTCTATTTTCTTTCAAGAATCAAACCTCTAATGGGTTTTTTGCTAACAGAAGATGGGAATGGCCATATTGATGGGGTCTATCTAAATAGAGAGGAACCTACTCGATCACTCCATGTGATGACAATCACACCCATATTCCTTATTATTTGGAAATATAGATAGATTGCATGCCACGATATAGGAAGGAGTGACCTTAACGACAACCCCAAAATATAAAAAACAAGTAAGAAACTTTTCACCCCTCCTCTTCCTTCTGTTGGATCAAATAGGAAATCCTAACTTTTCCAAGACAGAAGAGAACCTTTGACAATTGAGCTTATTGTGTGTTGTGGTACTGACCTGATTGCCAAGGAGAGGCTCTGGGTGAAAGTGTAGATGGAAACTGATTGCCAGATGGTTCAATCCATGTGGCAGGATAGGCAGGGATAGTTGTTGCGATCGATGCGGGTTCTATTTCAAAAGTTTAGTAACCATCTGCATTCCTTGAGCCATAGATCCAAATTAGGAACAAAGCAATTGACATGTTCCCATTGACGAGGTTCATGGCCATACAAGATTGCAAAAGGAGAGTTCTTGATTGCGGAAAGTTGCTCGAACCGCAATAGCAGCCGCACCGTATTAATCGATCTCATCCGTATATTCATTCCCCGCAAATTATTCGGCATCGTAATGACAGAATAGTGGATCCGGTAAATATAAGACTTTAAGATGGCATGCCCCACAAATTGGTTGTCCAAGCGCCATCTCGCATATGGAAGGGGGTGGACATAACCATCCCGCATTTCCAAAGCCTTAACCTCTACGATCTAGATTAAGCCTGGAAAAGGATTTGTGAAAGTTATATCGACCACACAAGCTTCTGATGGTTTCATATTAATTTTGCCCTAGTTTTCTTATGAACAAGCGGGCTCAACAAATTCCATGTTCAATATTAATTAAATACTGACATGATGTCACCTACAACTAACGATTTTACCTACAACTGACCGAGACCTAGGAGCTTGCGAACTGATAGAAATTTGTGTACAATTGACTGATTCAACACCCAAACTGACTTTCTGTTGTATGACAACCTCTAATCTATATAACATTCTCGCGACTAGAGCGAAAATGTGAAGTTTGTAGTCGATGTTCCTGCCTGCGTATGCGTGGTCGTCCCTTAATTACCTCGGACATTTGAACTGGTCCGCATTTCTAAACATGCATATGGCGAGGTCGAAGACTGGCTAAACTTATATACACAAATTATAATTCCATCCGTTCTTGCCAACACGTCATGCACATGGGCGCGCGTGGCCTCCGCCTCGATCGTCTTTGACGCTGTCCGCGCGCCACCGTATTGACCTCGAGCGTAGCTAGCTTCCAATCGCCTCTCGTGTGCTCATGCTCATGAAATGCAACACTCCAGTTTTGTTTCGCCCACCGACCCGATCGCGTCACGGGATGACGGGAGTGATGAGCAAATATCTGGGTACTTCTATACTGGAAAGAGATGCAAACTGTGGTAGGTAACCACCACCTCCAATGCCTCAACTTCAGCCCGTAGGAATTGTTCGCAAGAAATTTGCCCGTAGGCATTTTTTATGTGAAAATGCACTATCTGGAGCATGCATGCATATCTCATTTTTTACTAAGAGAAATGCCCATTTATGACTGAATTTTAAGTATATTTGAGAAAAGAAAAAACATACAAAAAGCATGTTAATTTTTTCAAAGGAGATTTGTTAGTTCTAAGTCAGGTGAGATTTTCTCAGGCCATGCAACGTTAGTTTAGCGAATAATGCTTAAATTGAATTTGTGATTTTGATTATTTAGGATGTAATTAACTTTAACTCTTCTAAACAGGGACCACGACACTATATTGCAGCGGAAAGAAACGATTTTGTTGTCGTGGGCTCACGCTCATGAAATGCAACAGTATAGTTTTGTTTCGTCAACCGATCGACATGATCATGTAGATGGCGGGAATGATGGCCGGTTAGCAAATATCCCTACCTCTATTTCGGAAAAAATATTGAGGAAGGTAAACTTGAAGCCTGACTTTTTAATAAAATCGAAAGCCGTAGTTTGAAGTGCTAAAAAAATCTGAAAAAATGTACAAGTAGACATAGGTGACAAGTCCCTAGCTACATCATAACTTCCCGAAGAAGTACATCAATCTGCGGGGAATCATGAAAATAAAAACATGTTGATCTTTTTTGTTTTTATATGTCATTGTGCAACACATGCACTATATGCTATTGTGCATCCACACTCCACACAATACCAATTAATTTGCAGATATGTTGATAAAAACTTTATGTTATATTGTGATTTTTTGAAGATATGTATCTTTAAACTATGATTTTTCCATTAACTAAAATTCCAGTTTCCAAAGACGAACTTGTATTTGTTGAATTAAAAAAATGTGAATATCCCTAACTGGATTTCCAAGCCAGGCCCGTTAATTCCAAGTTTCCTTGGGTAAGATAAGTGAAGATATGAAATAGACTCGACAACCAAAACACGCCACTCACCATCTTCAACGTACTGTGACTCATGAGAAATCTGTCTTGTTTGACCAATACCTAAGATTAAGTATATCCGTGTAAAATGTATTATCATAGAACATGCATGAATATCTTCTTTTTTTCCAAAGCCAGTGTCATGCTTTTGAATTACATAAATGAATTAACTAGCTCTAGAATACATGTTTTCTTTTTCCAAAAAATATGTACACTTGGTTTTCAAGCATTGTTCCTCTCATAAACAGGGAATGTGTTATCCACAGTTGTATATAACTGGAAGCCCACATACCTAGTAGTCCACTAGATATAGTGTGGTTTATGTGTATCTTTCGATGTTGATGTTGTGAAGGTTTTAGTTCATCAATTTTAATTATTTGAAAATAAGTGATTGCTCCTTATTTTTCTATGAACAAAAGTTCTTGATCAAGTACTTTGCCCATATGTAATTGAACTACAAATACACAAAAATTTAGGGCTATTTACATCAATTTATCGACCATCGAATCTGAATCCATCGATCAGAACATCATCTCCATCCATATATGTCCATCATCCATGCACATTGCATGCCCCGCTTCTCACTGGCTTTGATTGCTCATCGAAAATACATCTTTCACCACGACACATTGAAAGATGCACCTCCACTACTTCTTTTGCGTCCTGCCTCCCCGGGATGAAGTTCTTGCGGCCTGTGATGCAAAAGAGTAAGATCTAGCGGGGTAGCACGACAAAAAGCATAGGAGACTATTGTGGAGAGCGAAGGAATCCATCCCCAAGGAGTCATGTGACAACAAATTCAGCGGAATGGAAATCGGGCGAAGGAGGCAGGTAAGAGGTATGATTTGAGATAGTAACAAATTTCCCTCCCAATTTTACATTCGGCTTTTTTATAGAGAAGTTGGCAGTTGGCACAAAAAGGAGAATCTAACCAAAATGAGACTCACTTGCTAGAGAAGTTACAACTGTCTCTAAAAGAGGGCAGAAAAACAGAAATAGCAACTGTGTACACGCACCAGCTAGCTGTGTACGAGTTTTATTTGGAAACCTAGCTGTGTAGGTGGATATCTGTGACCTGTTTAATTACTGAGGAATTCCTTATCAATAATCATCAATACTTTCTATTTTCCAGATATCTGTGACCTGTAGCTAATGTTCGGATCTCAGAGGCAAATTTGGAAATGAACGATGAAGGAGCATGCATGATCGATGAAAGGAGCTCCGCCTATATAAAACCCCAGGTTCCTCGGTCCCTCTCGTCCTCCCACAAACAAGCCGCCACAGAAACCTTCTTCCCCGAGCTAGCTGAGATCAACCAGACGACGGAACCATGGTGCACGCCGGCGAAACCACCCACGTCCTCCTCGTCCCGTACCCAGCCCAGGGCCACCTGAACCCGATCCTCCAGTTCGGCAAGCGCCTCGCGGCCCACGCCGGCGTCCGCTGCACCGTCGCGGCGACCCGGTTCGTCGTCGGCTCCACGAAGCCCTCCCCGGGCTCCGTGCGCGTCGCCGTATTCTCCGACGGCTGCGACGTCGGCGGGCCCGCCGAGCTGGGCGGCCACGAGGGTCCATACTTCGAGAGGCTGGAGGCGGCCGGTTCCGAAACGCTGGACGAGCTATTCCGGTCGGAGGCGGCGCAGGGCCGGCCCGTGCGCGTGGTGGTGTACGACCCGTTCATGCCGTGGGTGGTGCCCCTGGCGCGCCGGCACGGCGCCGCCTGCGCCGCGTTCCTCACCCAGACGTGCGCCGTGGACGTCGTGTACACGCACGCGCGTGCCGGGCGCGTGCCCGTGCCGATGCGCGACGGGGATGCGGCGCTCAAGCTAGCTGGGCTCCAGGTTCGCCTAGCCGCCACCGAGGTGCCGGCCTTCTTCGCCGAGGCCGGCGCTGACCGCACGGCCCTGCGCAACATGCTGATGAACCAGTTCGCTGGGCTGGACAAGGTGGACCACGTCCTCGTCAACTCCTTCTACGACCTCGAGCCTCAGGTAAGCATAACACGATCGATTACACACAGATTCGTCGCACGCGGCGCCGGAATGGCAAGAACGGCCGCGTGCCGCCAGCCATTGCATGCAACTTACGTGGAGCGCCCGTTGATTGCAGTTAATTGCCGTGTCTGTATCTGCATGAATGCCAGCCTGTGCACTTATGAGCCGTGTTTGTATATGCAATTAATAGTTTCCTGCAGTTGATTCTGAGCTCTGAGCAATGCCATGGATGTGCAGGAGGCAGAGTACCTGGCGTCGACGCTGGGCGCGAAGACGATCGGGCCGACGGTGCCGTCGGCGTACCTGGACAACCGCCTCCCGGACGACGTCTCCTACGGCTTCCACCTCTACACCCCGATGACTGCCGTGACCAAGGCGTGGCTGGACGCGCACCCTCCTCGCTCCGTCGTCTACGCCTCCTTCGGCAGCATCGTGGCGCCGGGGCCCGACCAGATAGCCGAGGTCGCCGAGGGCCTCTGCAGCTCCGGCAGCCCCTTCCTGTGGGTGGTCCGCGCCACGGAGACCGCCAAGCTGCCCGAGGACTTCGCGGCGAGGGCGGCGAAGAGAGGGGACCTCATCGTACCGTGGTGCCCGCAGCTGGAGGTGCTGGCGCACGGCGCCGTCGGGTGCTTCGTGACCCACTGCGGCTGGAACTCCACCGTGGAGGCGCTCAGCGCCGGTGTGCCCATGGTGGCCGTGCCCCAGTTCTCGGACCAGCCCACCAACGCCAAGTACATTGAGGACGTGTGGCGTGTCGGCGTGCGCGCGCGGCCCGACGGGGAAGGGGTGGTTCGGAAGGAGGAGATGGAGAGGTGCGTGAAGGAGGTGATGGGCGGCGAGGGGACGTACAGGATGAAGGCAGCGGAGTGGAGGAAGAAGGCCAAGGCGGCCGTCAGCGAGGGCGGGAGCTCCGACAAGAACATCGCCGAGTTCCTCTCGAGATATCGCGCGGCAAAGTGATGTTCGTCTCCAGAGAGACACCGTTCGGATTTGTGTGGGCTGGTTTGATTTCGGGCCGATTCCTCGGATCCTCGATGATGATGTGACCTGCACGATGCAATTGGCAGTGCCAGCCGATATTGTTCCTGTGATCAGGGGCGAAGGACTCCTTAGGGCAAGGTAGGGCGGCCGCCCCACCTTGATTTTTGGCAAAAAATCAAGTATACGTATGAATCTTTACTTCTCTAGCATCGGCAATGGTAGATCGAGTTCTTCCGGTTCGTCCATAGTCAGTTGCCTTACAGGCTGTGATGGCAACAGCCGATTTTTGGCTAGCCGTGAACTGAAACCAAATAAGCACTAGAACCTGATGCGTGCCTAGCGGTGTCGTTGTTGTGCGCCCCTGCTTTAATTTGGAGCGGTGTAGGTTTCTCTTTAATCTCAGCCTCCGCTGGAAGCCGGCGCCCTCAGCCCCATCAGGCCTCATCCTCCGTCCGCCGGCGCCCTCCGGCACCCTCGCCTCCGTGGCTCCGTTGTGCCCTAGCGGCGATGCGTAGGAAGGGGATGCGAGAGGTGCGTTCGTGTGTTACTGACGACGGTTTGGCTGGTTTAGTTAGGTCCAACCGGTTTACCCGGTTTGAAACCAAAGTATGCCTAGGTTTAACCGCACCGTCTCTGCGTCCGGGTCCTACACGTGAATATGACGCAAATCAAGCACTAGAACCTGATGCGCGCCTTGCTGCGCGGGTTTAGTTTCTAGCGGTGTCGTTGTTGTGCGCCCCTGCTTTAATTTAGACCGGTGTAGGTTTCTCTTTAATCTCAGCCTCCGCCGGAAGCCGGCGCCCTCAGCCCCATCAGGCCTCATCCTCCGTCCGCCGGCGCCCTCCATAGAACTCTGGCACCCTCGCCTCCGTGGCTCCGTCGTGCCCTGGCGGCGATGCGTTGGAAGGGGATGCGAGAGGTGCGTTCGTGTGTTACTGACGACGGTTTGGCTGGTTTAGTTAGGTCCAACCGGTTTACCCGGTTTGAAACCAAAGTATGCCCAGGTTTAACCGCACCATCTCTGCGTCCGGGTCCTACACGTGAATATGACGCAAATCAACCACAGCCCTCTATTTGCTTAGGTACTACAGATTGGAATAGATTAGTACTCTCAACTCTGGTTAATTAATTGGGCCTTTTTTTTTTCTTCGATAAAGGGCTTTCATTACTTAGCAAGCAATTACACCCGGCCTCTGCATAACAAGATGCACACAGCCGTCCAATAGTTCATAATTCAATATAAAGGTCAAATACATATCGTAGCGAGCAATTGTAAATCGCCTAAGTAGATGGAGGAGGACCAATCCTAATATTATGTGGCCACCCATGTGGGGAAAAAATATCCCTCGCCGTAGCCTCCAGTCGTGTACAGACCTCCGTAAACAGGTCTCTGTTCTCCCGCCGCTGAAGAGGTGACCACAAACGGAGCGTAGCGGTACATCTGTAAATAACCTGCAGAAGAGAACAATTTTTATTATCAAAAACTTTATCATTTCTACATAGCCAAAGCGACCAGATAACGGCTATCGCTCCCACCCTAAGTAGCGTTCTAAACCTGAGATCGATACCATGAAGCCAATTTCTAAAAACATTGGCAACACTAGTCGGAGGGTACAGGCTGGAAGCAGCTTGGATGATTGACCATATAGATCTGGCAAAGCGGCATTGGAAGAAAAGGTGTTTGATAGTCTCGTCTTGCTGACAGAACACACACATTTTGCTTCCATGCCAGTTACGCCTAGCAAGGTTGTCTTTGGTTAGGATCACTCCCCGACGTAAATACCAGGCAAAAACTTTGTTTTTTAGCGGTATCTTCATCTTCCAAATCTTCTTGTTATTATCAACTGGTATATCAGATTGCAAAATTGCGTTGTAAAGAGAGTCTACCGAGAAGGTCCCGTTTGTATAGAGATTCTAACGGAATTCATCTGGACCTGGGGACAACTGAATGGACTCCAAACGTTGTTGTAAGGCAGTCCAATCAGCTAGGCTGTTACCCAATAGGTCTCTTCTAAACGATACAGCCGGCGGTGAGGTTGCCATTACCTTAGCAATGGTATCACTTTTAAACCGGACTATACTATACAAAGCAGGATACTGATCTCGTAATGGGACATTATCCAACCAGGTGTCCTCCCAAAACCGTATTTGCGATCCGTCATTAATAGAGAAAGTACCATAAGGGAAGAAAAATTTCTTCGATGCCATAAGGCCAGCCCAAAAATGCGAGTCACCAGGTTTCCATAAAACTTGGGACAGCGGTTTTGAACCAATATACTTCCTCTTAAGGAGGGTCTGCCAAACACCATCTTCGGTAAGCAGCTTGAAGAGCCATTTACCTAGTAAGGCGGAATTTTTGACTTGAAGGTCATGAATTCCAAGCCCACCTTGGTCTTTTGGTTTGCAGACCACACTCCATTTTACCAGTCGATACTTCTTTTTCTCACTATCCCCTTGCCAAAAGAATCTAGATCGATAATAATCAAGCTTTTGCAAGACTCCTTTAGGCAGAAGAAAGAATGATATCATATACAGTACCATATTAGATAGTACTGAGTTAATGAGGACCAATCTTCCACCCAGGGATAGTAATTTAACTTTCCAACTACTTAGACGTTTTTGGAGTCTCTCCTCAACAGCTTTCCACTCGGCCATAGTTAATCTCCGATAATGAATCGGAATGCCTAAATACCGAATAGGAAATTGGCCTTGGCCACAACCGAACAGCTCTGCATAAATGCTAGCTGCGTCCTGAGCTTCTCCAAAACAAAAAAATTCACTCTTATGGAAGTTTATCTTTAGACCAGAGAGCTGTTCAAAAGCCGCCAAAATTAATTTGAGGTTCCGAGCTTTCTCCAGGTCATGTTCCATAAAAAGAATTGTGTCGTCGGCATATTGAAGGATCGATAATCCACCATCAACAAGATGAGGAATCACTCCTTCAATTTGACCATCTGCCTTAGCACGTTCAATCAAAATAGCCAGCATATCGGCCACAATATTAAATAACAATGGTGATAGAGGATCCCCTTGCCGGAGCCCCTTTCTAGTCTGAAAGTAGCGGCCAGTGTCATCATTAACTCTGATGGCCACACTACCTCTTGACACAAAATTATTTATTAAAGCGCACCACTCAGGAGAAAAACCTTTCATCCTTAGTGTTTGTTGAAGGAAAGACCACTTGACCTTATCATAGGCCTTTTCAAAATCTAATTTTAAAATTACCCCATTCAACTTTTTGGTATGAAGTTCGTGAACCGCTTCGTGCAAGATAACAACTCCATCAAGGATGTTTCTTCCTTGCATAAAAGCGGTTTGCGAAGGCCGAACCACATGATCAGCTACCGTATTAAGTCTAATGGTGGCCACTTTCGTGAATATCTTGAAACTTACGTTCAACAGACAGATAGGTCTAAACTGTTGAATCCTTTCTGCCTGATTAACCTTGGGTAACAAGATAACCTCACCAAAATTTAGACGGAATAATTCTAGCTGTCCAGCGTGTAACACATTGAACAGATCTAGAAGATCCGGTTTAATGGTATCCCAAAAAGTTTGATAAAACTCTGCAGGAAAACCATCCGGACCCGGCGCTTTATTGTGTTCCATTAGAAAAATAGCTTTCATAACCTCTTCCTCAGAATAAGGTTCAGTTAGAAAACCATTTTCCTCCATAGACACCTGGGGTATATCATCTGTTTGGGTCTCATCCAGATAAAACGAATTGTCTTCCGGTTCCCCAAACAGATTCTTGTAATAGTTTGTAATATAAGCCTTAAGTTGCTCATGACCTTCAATCCGCCCATCATCCTGAACCAGAGAATGAATACGTTTCTTCCGATGTCTGCCATTGGCAATCCCACGGAAGTATCGTGTATTGGAATCTCCTTCAAGGATAAATTGAGCTTTGGATCGTTGGTACCATTTGAGTTCCTCTTCACGAAGGAGACTAGCAATCTGTGCATTCGATTGGCTTTTCAGCTCAATTTCCTGTGCAGATAATGGTCTCACTTCAGCTAAGGCCTCAAGGCTATCAATAATAGAACATAAGCGAATCTTCTCCTTTTTGAGAATACCAGCAACATGCCTAGCCCAACCCGAAAGGTGTTTGCGCATAGCGCGAATTTTGTTATTCCACCTTAAAATCGGATTGTTGCCTGAAACCGGTCTTTCCCAAACTCTTCTAACCATGTCATGGAAACCGTCTCGTTGCAGCCAACCAAGTTCGAACTTGAATGGACGTTTAAGCGGTGATATCGGTGTTCCAGCGCTGGCCAGATCCGATCGGCCAGGATCGCTACAGATCCGATCGGGATCGATCTCCACCAGCTCGTCCTGTGCGCTGCACCTGCTGTGGGCTGTGGGCTGCACCTGCTGTTTTCCACCTTGGGCCGGCCCAACTTGCAACGTGTTTTCGCAGGAGGCGATCGGCCCGGCGCCTCGTTCGGCTGGACGTAGCTCCTGCTCGCGCCATACCACGGAGCATGTCTGCCCCCTGGCGCCCCCCGCGCCTGCAACTCCAGTGTGTCTCGGCCGCCCCTGTCAGCTCTCAGTTCCTTCTGCTTTGCTTCAGTTTGCACCGATTTTTTTTTTGCAGATTTTTGTGTGACTGATCACTAGGAGTAACACAGGATATTTTGACTCAGTGACGGCTGGGATAATAGTACTACAATGGATTCTTTTCCGGGTGATTATTACGGCTATAAGTGTCGCCATGGCAAGAAATCTAGCGATATTTTCAATGATTATCTGGACCTGCTGGATGGTGTTTTAGCATATGATGCATATGAGATCAATTGGCAACTGACCTATGATGCAACAGCTGAAGAGTATGAGTCATGGGAGCGTCATATGCTACAGGGTTTCTACAGGTGTGCTACCTATGATCAAAACTTGAATGATTCTCACCGTTTGGCTCTTGCAGACCGACGCGTGGATGCCAGGCTATACAGTTGGTGGCATACAGCGTTGAGCGAGAAGAGCATTACCTCTGCAACTTGGGCAAATTTCAGAAATTTTTTGCGAGAGTGCTTTATCCCTTCTAGCACCGTGGTTCCTTCTCGAAAGCCCATGGTACCCGTAGAAGTAATTAAGCAGCCCCCCAAGGTTGTGCATCGGATAGAGGATGTTGGCAAGAGCATAGCTCCTATACCGAAGGTCGCGACAGCTGTGACTACTCATGAGAAGTTGACAGTTGTTCCATTGCTGACAGTTGGCAAGGTGGCAGCCACGAATTCTGAATTGCCTTTTGGCCGTGGGTTCTTTCTGTTCTTGTATATGAATCGAGAGTACGCTTCTGCACATGTTACAGCATCACGTTATGTACTTTTAGCAGCGCGCGCCGATTTCGCAACAATCGAACACACTAAGGTTCTTTATATTTCATTGTTCTCTCATTCTCTGCCCTCCTGGACGAACCTAGAAAAAAAAGATTATTGGTGTCAATTTTTTTGACAGTTCTAGAGCATTCCTTCATTTACAAAGGTCAAAGGGGGGTCGTAAAAGTTCACTGGTGCCATTTGACACCAATCACTACATGGTAGCTCCACCCTCTTTCTACTCTGCTTAGTCCAAACAAATGAGCTAATTATCAAAAAGTTATGTGAATTTTGTAAATTTAATTGTAAGATTGTACAAAAAAGGGTTGGAGGGTACCCAGGTCCCTTTTCTTCCTCCTCGTGGGTCCCTAAACGCACTCCTCGTTAACTCTTTAGGGCAAGGGAGTGAAATTCACCGGATGATTTTCACATTTTATTGTTGGAGGGGTTTTACCTAATTTGGACCTATGAAAAAATAAATCCATGCATATTTTACAGCCTCTATGAGCTCTTTAGTTTGCACAATCAGACTAATAAATACTCTACAAGATTAAATATGTTTTGTATTGTATCATACAAAAAAAGGAAAGATTCTCCCAAGAGGTTCGAGTAATTTGATAACTTTCATGAAAAGGGTGTGTAAAATATTTCTCATGAAAAAGATGTATATGGAAAATCTCTGAATCACTCCAATAGAAATCTTACAAATCAAAACCTATTGTGTAAAAAAATCAAAAAGCAACCATAAAAATTGTTGTCCTCTGAATTCCTACCAAAATCCTCTTTCAAAAGAGTCTTTAGATTAGATAGATTCACGGATAAATGTGTGACTCAAGGTCAATCATTTAAAATAACATGTTAATTTAGCATATATAGTAGAACTTTCATCTCTACAATGTATAAACCTCTCCACAACTGTTTATCTCTGAGGTTTGTATGTTAGCTGTCCGTAACACAAATATGGCGTGACACTTTGTTGGTTCAAGTTATGTCAAATGTTTCTCCATGTTTCATATCTGCAAGGAAAATCAACCCGGTCTAAAGAGTGATGGAGTTTTAAATTTTCTTTCTAATGTTCAATGAAAAATTTGTTGTTTTACCTATGTCGTATGAGACTGACTTTCATACACGGTTCTTAGAGGGGAGGGGGCTTGGGTTAGTTGACTGTTTCGATAAATATATTATTTGTTTGAGAAATGTCTTGAGATTCATGAAAAGTGATATAACCGGTAAATTTCTTCCTCTCATACCAACATATTTTAGTGTTTAGGAAAATTACACTAACTTGTTTTGTAGTGCAAGTCGCTACCATTTTGGTATAACTTTATTCTACGACCAAACTATTGTAGAAGTTTTTTCCTCCATCAATACATAACAAACGAGGCAATCTTTTAATCATTAATCCAATTAGTCCATTCACTTCATTGATTGTCAGCATGTGGTGGCTCAAATTATGATTTTGCATGTATTTCCTGTATATCTCATGGGTGGATGTAAAATGAAACACATATTAACTTTGATCACAGTGTAAATTTGGTTGTATGTTTTGCCTTGGGGTCAAAATGGTTATTGGGACTGTCAACATTGTAAAAGGTGTGTCCATACTAGGAAGGCAGCATGGAAAACTGGTAATCTCGTGGAAAATCCAATGGCTTTGAGTAGGAAAACCACAACCCTTCTCAGTCTCTCTGCAAGGATTTGGTGATCCGGACTTCTTTACCCTATGCCTTTTGGGATTGAATCCATATCATCATGTCCTTTTATGCCACAACTTATGTACCCTTCAATATAAAAGCCATGTAGAGACTTCAATTTGGGTGCTAAGTGTAATATTGTGATCAAAATTTAGTAAGAAAGCTAACGACAAAGCGAAGCGAGGCCCGTCGCTGGGAGGCTTGGACCCTCTAGGAATTTGGATCACAATGTAACAAACACCACCTTGAAACAAATTCCTCCTTATAACATGAATTTAAAAAATCTTCTGAACAACAAAGAAAAACACTTTTAGAAGGAGGTGCGAAAGGAGGAGGTGGAAAGGACTGTGAGGGAGGTGATGGGCAGCGAGGGCACACGCATGATGAAGGCGACGGAGTGGAGGAAGAAGGCCAAGGCGGCCGTCAGCAAGGGTGGGAGCTCCAAGGGAACATCACGGAATTCCTCTCTAAATATTGTGTGGAGAAGTGATCGGCGTTTCCATCGAGACCGTTCAGATTTGTGTGGGCTGGTAGCTCCTCAAAGGCTCGAACGGGTAGTGGAAGCCGATATTTTTTTGTGATGGCAACAACCCAATGTTGGATGGCTCAGTCACGAGCTGAAAACAAATAAGCATTAGTACTATGTTTGATTAGTTGGGAATTTTGGCTATTCGTTTTTTCTGGTCCCTTTATTCATCTGTCCCAAAAAAAGTGACTCATTTTAAAAAAATTGATAAAGGGAATATATTAATATCATAGGGATACCTATTACACCTAGCCTTCGCAACAACGCAAAGTGCTAACCTACGTTAATATATTAATATATTAATGAATTGTTGTAAATATTTTCATAACTGGAACTTCACAATAAATATGTGGAGCTCTGTATCAGAGTTAGTAAAACAAAGACAAACCATAAACATGTTTATGACTGATAATTTTCATGGTAAGATGGTATCATACAAGTAAAATATCTTATCATCAAAATAAGAATCTCTAATAATTTTATGATGCAAAACATAAAAAATAGATGATAGTGAAAACTCACACACATCATTTAATTCTGAGGTGCATAACATGAAAGGCTTATGTATTGGTACTACGAAGCACATATCAAATTTCTTCATCTTTACAATTAAATTGGAGTTGGTGATGGTGAAGGCACTTTCTCTACAATATATAAATTCTAGTTTTACCCCTAACAAAAAAAAACTGAAACCACAAATTAATATCTGCATCGTTTACGGATTTTCGGAGTGGGATATGATGTTTATGGATCAACGATGATTTAGTCGTGGAATCCACAGGGGTCAGCACGGCTTTCCAGAGTCCATTTATGATCATTGATCGGAGAGATGTCTCGATCATGTCTGGAGTATTTCCCGACCCATAGGGTGGCACACTTAAGGTATACGACGCTTAGGGATTGATTCAGAATTATTGGAAATGATAATGAGTTAATCAGAAATGTTTTGAGTAATACTGGAAGGGTTTCAGGAGATACCAAAAAGGTTATGGGTGTTATCGGAAATGTTTCGGTGAAAGAGAATTGCCAAGTTATTGTTATTTAAGTGTTTAGTATTTAATTAATGATTAAATATTAAAAGGAAATTAAATAATAATAAATAAATAAATAAAAAGGGCTATCCCCTAACGGGCCACCATTGTGGCAGCCCATTAGGGGCCGCCGGCCAGGGCCAAGGCTCCAGGCGCCCTAGGGTTTCCCTAGGGGCCGCCGGCCAAGCGTGGCGCCTCCCTGGGGGAGGGCTACCTGGTGGAGGTGCCACCTGCCCCCTCCACCTATATAAACCTACCCCTTGGCACCCCTTGGCTCATTCATTCATCTCTGCAATCCTCTCCTCTTCGGCTTGGCTCCCTCGTTTGGAGTTGTGCCCACGAGCTAGAGGAAACTCCACCCTCCGAACACCGTCGCGCTGCTGGATTTCCGGTCCGAGTCCTTCTTCTTCCACTACTTTGCTAGACCGGAGCCCAGACGACGTCTATACAACGGATGTGTGTACAACTGTGGAGGTGCCGCCATTTGTTGCACTGTCTTCATCGACCTGTTCGACTACACGACTTTGAGGTCGGCTATGGTTGTCTCCATTGACAACGTTTGTGTGGGAACATCTTTACCGCCCTCAATCTTTAAAGGTATAAACACCGTCGCTACTCCGTTGCCTTACAACTACATAGAACAGATCATGGGTAATGCATCATAGGAAAATTTTGTTTTTTGCTACGAACCCCAACAAGCTTGTGCTAGGATGCTGAATTTAAGAATATGATAGGTGAAGTAGATGAGGACAATGCAATATCACGTCCAGAAGATCCTAAAGGTCGAACAGGAGTTAAGGGATAGTGACAAGGGTACATCTATTAAGGCCCATTATCTTGGTATCCCTGGGGCCCGTTAGATAGGCTCAAGCATAGATGTAGTCGAAATACGAGATGATATCGTATACAGACATTGTAATTTGTCTTGAACCCGACCAGATCCTCGAGACCTGGCCACCTATATAAAGGGGCCAGGAGAGGCCGGCCAGGGACAGATTGAGATTGAGCCAATTGAGTACTACTCTTATTCTCGATACACACCAAACATCGCCTTGTTTGTCTGATCTTTACCTTCGAGTTCATCCGATGCCCTCTTCCGCCGATCCTAAGTCCTTCATCTAGGACATTTGCCGAGCTAACCCTCGTCAATTGGCACCGACCGTGGGGAGCTTGGGCGTTGGAATCATGAATTCGACAGCTTTTTCGCTTTCATCCAACAGCAACTCAAAAATCGACGGAAACCAGATATCCTTCGTGACCGTAAATTTTCAACCTCATCCACCAACCTTTACTCCAGTCTTTGCAAGCTTGGATCAGGAGATGGACCTGACGTTCAGAAGACTAAACTTTTGCGTCAGTTCTTTTGGTTCAATTCGCCTCTCAGATCCGACGAAATCGGGTCCGTCGGCAGGAAAAACCGCAACTATGGTGATGTCAGAATCATCGATCGGCTCTTCCAGTGAGGTAAACTCGCTAGTCAGCTTCACGACGATGGAGAAAATAGAAGACGTAATCGAAGAACTCAACGAAATGATGGAGAACCTCGACTTAGGAGAGCAATTAGGAGACTTCATAGTCTGTTGCGGCAACATCTCAGACAAGTCCACAAATACATGGAAAACAGGATTGGAGCTTCATGAGGACAACCAAACTATCTTCTCAAGCTTCAGCAGCAAATTTGACAATCAATATCAAATACTCGCAATTATAGGAGACAACTCAGAAGAATTTGATGACAACAACAACCCAGTGCTCAACCCAGTAAACGTAACAAGAGGAGAAAACCACCTGGCGGAAGGGCATACTGCAGAATCCTTGACAACCAGAGCAAAAATTCAGCTATCGGCCGATGAGTGGAACACAATTAAAGCAGCCATCGATCACGGCACAGTCATCCTAGTGGACGCAAGCAAAGAGGTACTTCAAGGATACAACTACGCCCTACATCGACAATCAAAACAGGTGGCAAAAGAGAAAAGCGAAATAAGAAAAAGGAGGGAATTAGTAAGTGCAGCAAGTAAAGCTATGCACAAAGCACGCAGCAATGCGTCACATACAAACAGCAGGAGGCACAACAGGAACGGCTCACGAGTCAAAAATCTCGAGCACTCAGATAGACAAAACCTCTCCAGAAACCTTGACTCATCTTTCTTATCAGTCGATGAGCAAGGCAACATCATGCCAAAGATACCCGAAGCAGCACTCGTGGTGGCACAAATGTATCTGTACACTACGCATCCAAACCCAAGGGACCCAAGGGTTAAGATTAGTAGGAAACAAGTTGACAGCCAAAGAAGAGGAGGCACATCGCAACAAAGGTACGCACAAGCCTAGATCACCGCACCATCACAATAGTCCTTGGCGCAGAAGTAGAAGTCGACGATCCAGGTCACTATCACCAAAGTACTACAAAAGGCCAAGGCACGGAGGAAACCGAAGATCCCAGTCTCCTAATAAGGCATACGATTACGAAGACGATGAAAAAGAGATGGGAGCACCATGCTTTACTCGCAGAGTTCACACCACCCCCGTGCCCAAAGGATTCAAACTGCCCTATATATGATCAGCAGAAATACAACGGATCTCAGGAGCCACAGTCATGGCTCTCAGATTATCTACAAGCAGTTAGAATATTAGGGGGCTCAAAAGAGACAGCAATGCAAAGTTTGCAGCTCCACCTCACCGGCGCGGCACGATCATGGTTGGGTAAGCTGGAAAGAGAAACAATTGGAAGCTGGGATGAACTCACAAAGTAGTTCACAAGCAACTTCAAATCAACATACAAGCGGACAGCATCAATAGAGGAAGTCATAGCTTGCATACAGCAGCGCAATGAGACACTTAGATCATACATACAAAGATGGAGCATTATCAAAAATTCCGAGTCGATGTTTTAGATGAGAGAGCAATTGACGCCTTCATGCTTGGGCTGCGACGAGGAGATTTAGTCAAAGAAATGGGGCGGATTAAGCCAAAGACAATATCAGATCTAATGGATATAGCAAACAGATTCGCGGATGGCAAAGACGCTTGTAACAATAAAAGGACGCGGTCACCTGAAGACGATAGAGGAAACAGGTACAACAGTCAAAGGAGAAGATCCCGCAGCTATGATAACTATGGTTCTCATAGTCAAGTAGCCGCGGGATATAAAGACAACACCTACCAAGGAGACGACCGCAGAAATTTAGGGTATCGCAACTACGGCAGAGAAGATTCAAGCAGCAATAAGAAATTCTAGTCAAGAGGATCAAGGGAGTATAATCAATCACCTGATGACATGTTAAACAGACCATGCCATATAAACTTTGCATTCATCGATGGCAAAAGAGTGTCCCAGCACACAATGAAGGATTGCAAGACGTTCTTGAAACTTCAGGAAGTAGCAGGAAATAAGTAAGCCGAAGCAAGGAGGCAAGGCTATGATGGAAACACAAACAATGCACCTCCAGCAAATCAGCAAGCAACCAACGGAGCGGCACAAGGACAAAGTCAGCCAAATCAAGGAAACAACAATGATGGAGGATACTGATACGTCCATTTTGCATCACTATTTTGTATCATAATTTACTGTAATTCATTGATATATTTCACATTTAGAGATGATACTTATGTTGTTTCCTCTGTTTTTACATGTTTGATGATCATTGGAGGATTTGCTGCCAGAGTCAGGATTCTACTGGAAAAAGGACCATCAAGACACCATGTTTCGGAAGATCGAGAAATTCTAGAAAAATACCAGAAAATTATATTTCGCCAGAAGACTGAAGAAGCCAGAAGTAGGAGGCGAGAGGAGCCACAGGGTGGGCTCACCCATAGGGGGCACGGGCCCACCCCTAGTCGCGCCGGCCTGTGGTGAGGCCACCCTGGCCCACTACTGCCATCGCCCCTTCGCGTATATCACCGTCCAAGAAAACCTAAGTCAGGGGGGCATCAGAGATAGACACTGCCACCTCTGCGGGGTGGAAAACACCGAGAGAGAAAAGCTCTCCAGTAGGCAGAAATCTGCCGGGGAAATTCTTTCCCGGAGAGGGGAGATCGTTGCCATCGTCATCATCATCGCGCTGGACTTTATCGAGATCATTATCACCATCATCCTCATCACGAGCACCTTCATCTCCATCATAACCACGCCATCCCGCTGTAACATCTTGAGTTGAATCTTGTCAAATTCTTAGGGGAAACTTTCCCGGTGTTGATTACTCTTGTGGTTGATGCTATTGAGTGGAACCGTTGAATTAAGGTTTATGTTCAGATTGCTATTTACCATTATTTCTCCTCTGATCATGATCTATATGATGTCTTGTGAGTAGTTCGTTTAGTTCTTGAGGACATGGGAGAAGTCAAGATGTTAATAGTGGAATTATGTTGAGTAATATTAAATGGTTTGATATTTATTTGTTGTGGTGCTATTTCACTAGTGGTGTCATGTGAATGTCGACTACATGATACTTCACCATTTATGGGCCTAGTGAAATGTATTGTGTATTTGGCTACTAATTGTGGGGTTGCTACAGTGACACAAACCTAAACCTCCGTTGGGAAACCATTGCACCAGGGAGCATAGGATCTTAGAGTTTAAGGCTGTGGTTAGATTTATCTTAATTACTCTCTTGTAGTTGAGGATGCTTGAAAGAGGTATAATCACAAGTGTGTATTAATCCTAATAAGGGTAGTGCGCTAGCACAGGTTCACCCCCATAACACTTATCAAACCAATACAGATTATTTAGCGG
Organism: Dactylis glomerata; assembly: GCA_007115705.1. Taxonomy (NCBI): domain Eukaryota; kingdom Viridiplantae; phylum Streptophyta; class Magnoliopsida; order Poales; family Poaceae; genus Dactylis; species Dactylis glomerata. The sequence continues at coordinate 846,594 of QXEO01000350.1, read as the reverse complement.
TATGAAGCGAAAGCACTTGACAGAAACTCCCGTGTGTCCTCGAGAACATTTCGTCATCATAAGTTACACAACCGGCTTGTCCTTTGCTCTAGAAAGGATTGGGCCACTCGCTGCAATTGTTAATACTGTCTTTTATTTACTCGTACTTTATTTATTTGCATTACTAAATACCCCTGAAAACCTGTTTGCTAGTATTTACAGTGAATCCTTGATCAAAACTACTTGTCAACACCTTCTGCTCCTCGTTTGGTTTGACACTCTTATTTATCGGAAGTACTACGATACACCCCCTATACTTGTGGGTCATCAAGACTATTTTCTGGTGCCGTTGCCGGGGAGTGATGCGCTATTGAAGAGTGGAATTGGTAAAGGTAACCGTCGCTGTGAGTATTGTTTTTATTTCTGTGTTTATTTTTATTTTATTTTGCTATGGAGAACTCTCCATTTGGGTTCCTATTTGGGAATACTACTACCACTGTTGCGGATGTGGATGAACCACCACCCGCTCAATTAGATCCTTTTAAAATACCTATGAAAATTGTTGAACATGTTATGAATAACTGCTATTTAGGAGATGGAACTGTCCATCCGGGTGATCATTTACTCTTTATACATGAACTATGCGAGTTGTTTAAGTGTGCAGGTATTTCATCAAGCCAGGTTAAGAGGAAACTATTCCCTTTAGCACTGACAGGCAGAGCTGAGGAGTGGTATAGGCTGCTAAAGGATGGTCCATCTATTGCTTGGGAGGAAATTGTACCTCTCTTTTATTCCAAATTTTATCCTCCAAGTCAAATTCATAAAGATCTTAATCTAATATATAACTTTTGGCCTCATGATGGAGAGAGTATTGCCCAAGCGTGGGGGAGATTGAAGTTACTAATGCTCAAATGTCCCATTCATGAGCTTCCCAGTAATATTGTTATTGATAACTTTTATGTGAGGCTTGCTCTGCATGATAAGGATTTATTGGATGCTTCCTGCTTTGGATCATTTAAACATATGAAAGGAGAAGCTAAATGGGATCTTCTTGACCGTATTCAAGAAAATGTTGAAGGATGGGAGAACGACAAAGGTAGGAAGTCAGGTATAAATTATGATTATGAATGCATTAAAGCTTTTATGGGAACCAATGACTTTCGTAATGTTAGCACTGTTTATAGTCTTGATTCTCAGATACTTGCTAACTGTTTTAAGGCCTTTGCCTCTTATCTGGATGTTCCAAAGAAAGATTGGAACAAGTATCATGCGCCTTATAAAGATTCTATTAGTCATATTCCTGATAAAACTATTGAAGTTTGTACTATTGATCGCATTTTGCCTGAACCTTATTTTGAAAAAACGCCTTTCCCTGCTAAGGTAGAGGAGCATTCCACTTTGATAAGCGTGCTTAATAAAAATACCAAGAAAGCTGTAGAACCTGATGAGCAAGTTACTATTAAGTCTCCTATAGCTATAGTGAAGGACCTTGTTACTAAAAATGTAGGAGATGAACATATTGTCTTTTGTGAAGATACTTCTAACATTGTTTCACATCCTAGTAGGCCTAAGAAAACAAGTGTTCCTGTTATTTCTGTCAGGACTGGCGATCATTGCTATTGTGGTTTATGTGACATCGGTGCAAGTTCAAGTGCTATTCCTTTCGAGCTTTACAAAGAAATCATGCATGAAATTACCCCTTGTGAACTTGAAGATATTCATGTGGTTATTTAGCTGGCTAACAGAGAGACTGTCTTGCCAATTGGTATTGTTTAAGATGTGGAAGTTCTATGTGGTAAGACTAAATATCCTACTAATTTTCTAGTACTTGGTAAGGAAGCTAGTAAAACTTGTCCTATTATTTTTGGTAGACCCTTTTTGAATACTTGTAGTGCTGTGATAGATTGTAAGAAGGAGAAAGTTGTGACTAAGTTCGACAGAGAATCTTATGAGTTTAATTTTTCTAAGTTCGCTAAAACTCCTTATGAAAATGAATTGCCTAATGAAAATTTTCGAGTTGAACAGCTTGCCTCTATTGCCCTTGCTCCTAATAATGCTTTGCAGCAATTTATGGAGGACCATGAAAGTGATGTCTTCAGGAAAGCAAGAGAAGAGATTGACAATATTCTTCTTCGTCAACCACCATTGATTAAGCCCAATTTACCTGTGGAGGATCTTGGTACCACTTTGCAATCTAAGGAAGATCCTTTTTTGAATTAAAACCTTTACCTGATGATCTTAAGTATGCTTATATAGATGATAAGAAAATATATCCTGTTATTATCAGTTCTAAACTTTCAGGAAAGGAAGAAGAAAGGTTATTGGAAATATTGAGGAAACGCCGAGGAGTTATGGGATATACTCTTGATGATTTAAAAGGGATTTCTCCTACTATATGTCAGCATGCTATTAACATGGAGCCAGATGCAAAGCCAGTTGTTGAACATCAACGCCGCTTGATTCCCAAGATGAAGGAAGTGGTAAGAAATGAGGTATTGAAGCTCCTTGATGCTGGTATTATTTATCCTATTGCTGATAGTAGATGGGTTAGTCCTGTTCATTATGTTCCTAAGAAAGGAGGTATCACTTTTGTGCCTAATGAGAATAACGAGCTTATTCCTCAAAGGGTAGTAGTTGGTTATAGGATGTGCATTGATTTTAGAAAGGTAAACAAAGTTACTAAGAAAGATCATTATCCTTTACCGTTTATAGATCAAATGCTAGAGAGGTTATCTAAGAAAACTCATTTTTGTTTTCTTGATGGTTATTCTGGTTTCTCTCAGATTGCTGTTAAAAAGCAAGATCAAGAGAAAACCACTTTTACTTGTCCTTATGGAACTTATGCTTATAGACGTATGCCATTTGGTTTGTGCAATGCTCCTGCTACTTTTCAAAGATGCATGTCTGCTATTTTTTATGGTTTTTGTGAGGAAATTGTGGAAGTATTCATGGACGATTTCTCTGTCTATGGAACTTCTTTTGATAATTGTTTGCACAATCTTGATAAAGTTTTGCAGAGGTGTGAAGAAACTAATCTTGTTCTTAATTGGGAGAAATGCCACTTTGTGGTGAATGAAGGAATTTTTCTTGGACATAAAATTTCTGAAAGAGGCATTGAAATTGATAGAGCAAAGGTCGAAGCAATCGAGAAAATGCCCTGTCCCAGGAATGTTAAAGGTATTCGTAGTATTCTTGGTCATGCTGGTTTCTATACGAGGTTTATTAAAGATTTCTCTAAGATTTCGAATCCTCTTACTAATCTTCTTCAAAAAGATGTACCATTTGTTTTTGATGATGATTGTAAGGAAGCTTTTGAAACTCTTAAGAAGGCTTTAACTACTGCTCCTATTGTTCAACCACCTGATTGGAATTTACCCTTTGAAATTATGTGTGATGCTAGTGATTTTGCTATTGGTGCTATTCTTGGATAGCGCGTAGATAAGAAGTTAAATGTTATTCATTATGCTAGTAAGACTCTTGATGCTGCTCAGAAGAATTATGCTACTACTGAGAAAGAGTTTCTTGCTGTTGTTTTTGCATGTGATAAGTTTAGACCTTACATTGTTGATTCTAAAGTTACTATTCATACTGATCACGCTGCTATTAGATATCTTATGCCGAAGAAGGACGCTAAGCCTAGGCTTATTAGATGGGTGTTGCTTTTACAAGAGTTTGATTTGCATATTGTAGAGAGGGAAGGTGCTGAAAATCCTGTTGCTGACAATTTGTCTAGATTGGAAAACGTTTCTTTTGATCCTATTCCTGTTAATGATAGTTTTCCAAATGAACAGTTGGCTTCAATAAATGTAACTTCGCGAGACCTTCCTTGGTATGTTGATTATGCTAACTTTATTGTTTCCAAGTATTTGCCTCCAACCTTTATAGCTCAGCAAAGAAGGAAATTATTTTATGACTTGAGGCAGTACTTTTGGGATGACCCACACTTATATAAAGAAGGAGTTGATGGTATTATGTGAAGATGTGTTCCAGAATATGAACAACAAGAGATATTGAGAAAATGTCATGGTAGTGCTTATGGAGGACATCATGCTGGAGATAGAACTACACAAAAGGTTCTACAATCAGGTTTTTATTGGCCAACCCTTTTTTAAGATGCTAGAAAGTATGTTTTATCTTGTGATGAATGCCAAAGAGTTGGTAATATTTCTAGACGTAATGAAATGCCTATGAGTTACACTCTTGTTATTGAACCATTTGATTGTTGGGGATTTGACTTTATGGGTCCTTTTCCTCCTTTAGAAGGTTATACTCATATACTTGTTGATGTTGATTATGTTACTAAGTGGGTAGAAGCCATACCTACAAAGAGTGTCGATGGTGAGACCTCGTTAAAAATGCTTAAGGATGTTATTTTTCCTAGGTTTGGTGTACCTAGGTATCTTATTACTGACGGAGGTTCTCATTTTATTCACGGTGGTTTTAGAAAAACTCTTGCTAGATATGACATTAATCATAGAATTGCTTCCACTTATCATCCCCAAACTAGTGGGCAGGTAGAGCTATCGAATAGAGAGATCAAGTCTATCTTGCAGAAGACTGTTAATAGATATAGGAAAAATTGGGCTAGCAAGTTAAACGATGCTTTATGGACTTATAGAACCGCTTATAAGAACCCCATGGACATGTCTCCTTACAAGATGGTTTACGGAAAAGCGTGTCACTTGCCCTTAGAATTAGAACACAAAGCTTTTTGGGCAGTGAAAGAGCTTAATAGGGATTTTAAACTCACCAGTAAGAAAAGGTTGCTTGATTTGAGTTCTTTAGATGAGTGGAGAAACGAAGCTTACGAGAATGCCAGACTTTTCAAAGAGAAAGTCAAGCAATGGCATGATAAGAGAATTCTTAAGAGAGAGTTTCATGTTGGTGAGAAAGTTTTATTGTATAGGTCTCGTCTCAGATTTTTTGTAGGAAAATTACTCTCAAAATGGGAAGGACCCTTTGTTATTGAAGAGGTGTATCGCTCAGGTGCGATAAAGATTGCTTCGCTAAAAGATAACACTACACAAGTGGTGAATGGGCAAAGACTCAAACATTATATTGCTGGAGATTCTTATAATGAAGATGTTGATGTTATTCAAATGGTGACTCCGGAAGAATTCATCCAGGACAATATGCAGGAACCTGCAAAGTTCATTTTCGAATAGGTAACAGTTCTAGTCAGAAAAGGTTCACGTTAAACTTTTCCATTAATATTTTTGTCGTTTTTATTAAATATGAAAAATCACGAGACGAAAATGGGTAGGAGATGGAGTCCGGTGGCTCCTCACCACCAGGGGGCGCGGGCCCACTCCAGGCCGCGCCGCCCTGTGGTGAGACCACCCCGAAGTTCGTTTCCATCCCGGTTTCCTCCAGTGACTTCATTTCGATGTTTAAATTTTCGCCTATATAACCCCTCGGATTTCCCGAGGTTTGTATATCGTGTTTTTGTCATGTTTTTGTTTCGATCTGTTTCTGTTAGGAAAGTGTTCTCAGCTTTAGAGTTACCATGTCTTCGTCTGGTCCATCCGAGGAGAACTCTCTTGCGGACATCATTAATCCGTACATGAGGGAGCTGAAGATGCATCCTAAGGAGTTGTCACTCAAGGATGGGAAGTTGCATATAGAAGATGTCTAGGGCCCTATAGGAGACGGGAGTCTCGAAGCCAGGATGGAAGCGCTGGAGCAAGAAGTATTTAAATACAAGAAGATGGCAGAGTGCGAGGTGGACATCATCCACGGGATAAATCAAGAACTCATCGCCAAGCACAAGAAGGAGACCGCAGAGCTCTGGGATGACATCTTGTCACTCCATGAGACCACCAACAAATTACAAGCACAACTCTACGATTTGCAGAACCAAAATTGTGAGTATGAAGCCAGGTTTAAACAAATGAGTGATGCTGCCAGTTTCAGGATATTGGAGACCAAGACGTCTTTTCTTGATGGGGAACCTTTGCCTTGGAAGTCTGATGATGACGAAGACTCACCACCACCACCGAAGGAGTAATTCGTCATTGGTATAGGCATCCCCTTGGTTTGTTCCAAGCTTGGGGGAGTGTCGCGGTATCACATCATTATCTTTTACTCATTTACTTTTCAAGTAGAGTTGTATCATGAATAGAGAAGTTATCTTATAGGATAGTTTGCAGTGTGGAAGTATCCTCCTTAGTTGGTTATCTATGTATCCTTGGTGTGAGTTGCGGTAATGAAATATTAATGAGAAGTTTTATCGTTTACTTTCCGCACACTTTATTTTAGTTTGCAATCTTTCTTATATGATTAGTCTTCTTGATTAGTATTGATATCACTTTGGGAGCATGAGTAAATTTAGTTGGTTTTGGCAAACTTAGCTTGGTCAGTAGCAACATTATCTTGAGGTTTGAGTAGAAAAAGAAAGAAGTGCTAGTAGATACATCATTTCAGCTTTCCTTCATGTTTGGCTCATAAGCAATAGTATTCTCAAGTTAAAATTGTTTGTACTTTCAAGGAAGTTTGCATGATTGTTCCTATCATATGTATGTTTGTTTGTTTCATGCAACTCTTATGCTTTCTACCCAGCCTTGCTAGCCAAAAACCTGTACTGAGAGGGAATACTTCTCGTACATCCAATTCCCAAAAACCAAGTTACTTCCAAAGAGTCCACTATAAATTCCTATGCATGGTATTTCAAGCCATTCCAAGTAAATTTTCATGTGCTACCTTTCAAAAACCTTCAAATACTTCTCATTTTGTGCCACTGTTTTTAGCTCATGAGGACGTAGTGGTTGGGTTTGTTATCTTCCATACTAAATTGAGTACCCCTCGACTAGGCAGCTTCATCTGCTCTTTATTACTTTTGCAAGGGAGCTGGTCAGACAATTGTAATCTAAAAAAAAAGGCACTCCTCCATGGTTTGTGAAAGTTGGTGGGCACCCGATGGAATCGGTTAGCCATGGTTTGAGAAAGGAAAAGGTGGGGAGTAGTGCCAAGCTATAAAAGAGCACAATTGTGCCAATTAATCAACATCTCGGAACCGCTCTCACTTGTTTAGTATGGAAGATGTCAAGAACTCCGTTGCTAGTCGTTGACGAAAGCAGCCACCTCTCAAAATAACTTTTATCTCTGTTTTACAAATGAAAAGCTCTAGCACATGTTTAATCCCTGCTTCCCTCTGCGAAGGGCTTGTCTTTTACTTTTATATTGAGTCAACCTATTCCCTTCTATCTCAAGCAAGCATTTGAGTTGTTATGTTTCACTCATCCATATGTTGATCCGTTCAATCATGTTTACTATCTTCCTTTGTTTAGTATAATTCTTTTATCTGAAGGAATATATCTTTGAAAGCTTTCTATGATTGCAAAGAGTTTGTTTCGTTGAGCATATGGTTTTTGCTATATTAGCTCTGTTATAAAAGGCTCCATTCAAAAGTAAGTATAGTTTGTTCATTGTTCTCTGACCAAGAACTAAGGTTTGCCATCACCAATTATAATTTACCTTGTGCATCTTTATTTGTGATTCCCTTTTACTTATTGCAAGTCTATATCATATGAAGGGAAGTTGTTGTCTATTATAATTTGTGCCTTGGTGAATGTGATGCTTCTTGTCCGTATTTTGATTATCGACACTTCACTCCATAAACCTGTGGTCATGTTTACCGAGTTCAGTTTTCACTTGGGGACAAGTGAGGTCTAAGCTTGGGGGGGTTGATACGTCCATTTTGCATCACTATTTTGTATCATAATTTACTGTTATTCATTGATATATTTCACATTTAGAGATGATACTTATGTTGTTTCCTCTATTTTTACATGTTTGATGATCATTGGAGGATTTGCTGCCGGAGTCAGGATTCCACTGGAAAAAGGACCGTCAAGACACCATGTTTCAGAAGATCAGGAAATTCTAGAAAAATACCAGAAAATTATATTTCGCCAGAAGACTGAAGAAGCCAAAAGGAGGAGGCGAGAGGAGCCACAGGGTGGGCTCACCCACAGGGGGCGCGGGCCCACCCTAGCCACGCCGGCCTGTGGTGAGGCCACCTTGGCCCACTACTGCCATTGCCCCTTCGCGTATATCATCCTCCCAGAAAACCTAAGTCAGGGGGCATCAGAGATAGACACCGCCGCCTCTGCGGGGCGGAAAACACCGAGAGAGAAAAGCTCTCCGGCAGGCAGAAATCTGCCGGGGAAATTCCTTCTCGGAGAGGGGAGATCGTCGCCATTGTCATCATCATCGCGCTGGACTTCATCGGGATAATCATCACCATCATCCTCATCACCGGCACCTTCATCTCCATCATCACCACGCCATCCCGCTGTAACATCTTGAGTTGAATCTTGTCAAATTATTAGGGGAAACTTTCCCGGTGTTGATTACTCTTGTGGTTGATGCTATTGAGTGGAACCGTTGAATTAAGGTTTATGTTTAGATTGTTATTTACCATTATTTCACCTCTGATCATGATCCATATGATGTCTTGTGAGTAGTTCGTTTAGTTCTTGAGGACATGGGAGAAGTCAAGATGTTAGTAGTGGAATTATGTTGAGTAATATTTAATGGTTTGATATTTATTTGTTGTGGTGCTATTTCACTAGTGGTGTCATGTGAACATCGACTACATGATACTTCACCATTTATGGGCCTAGTGAAATGCATTGTGTATTTGGCTACTAATTATGGGGTTGCTGGAGTGGCAGAAACCTAAACCTCCGTTGGGAAACCATTGCACCAGGGGGCGTTGGATCTTAGAGTTTAAGGCTGTGGTTAGATTTATCTTAATTACTCTCTTGTAGTTGCGGATGCTTGCAAGGGGTATAATCACAAGTGTGTATTAATCCTAGTAAGGGTAGTGCGCTAGCACAGGTTCACCCCCATAACACTTATCAAACCAATAAAATTATTTAGCGGTATGAAGCGAAAGCACTTGACAAGAACTCCCGTGTGTCCTCGAGAACGTTTGGTCATCATAAGTTACACAACCGGCTTGTCCTTTGCTCTAGAAAGGATTGGGCCACTCACTGCAATTGTTATTACTGTCTTTTATTTACTCGTACTTTATTTATTTGCATTACCAAATACCCCAGAAAACCTCTTTGCTAATATTTACAGTGAATCCTTGATCAAAACTACTCGTCAACACCTTCTGCGCCTTGTTGGGTTCGACACTCTTATTTATCGAAAGTACTACGATACACCCCCTATACTTGTGGGTCATCAGATACATCTCATCCAAAGGACTGATACGTCTCTAACGTATCTATAATTTTTGATGCTCCATGCTTGTTTTTACACCATTTGCTTAGTGTTTCGTTACAATTCGTGGCATTTTTATGCATTTTCCGGAACTAACCTATTAACGAGATGCCATAGTGCTAGTTCCCTGTTTTCTGCTATTTTTGTGTTTCAGAAAAGTTACACAGGAAATATTCTCAGAATTGGACAAAAGAAAAGCCAAACATCCCGAAATTTACCGAAGCTTCCAGAGAACCGAAGAGGAGACGGAGTGGGGCCACGAGGGGCCCACACAACAGGGCAGCGCGGCCCAGGGCTAGGCTGCGCCCCCTATGTGTGTGGTCGCCTCGGTCCACTTCTGACGATGCCCCTTCGCCTATAAAGACCCCCCGACGGGAAAAACCTAAACACCCGATCACTTTACTAGAAACATATCGCGATCCGCTGCTGTCGTCGACCCGAGATCGGGAGGGTCCAGAAGCTCTTCCCGGCACCCTGCCGGAGAGGGGAATCGCCACTGGAGGCCTTCTTCATCGCCATGCTTGCCTCCGGCGTGATGAGTGAGTAGTCTACCTTGGACTATGGGTCCATAGCAGTAGCTAGATGATTGTCTTCTCCACCATGTGCTTCATGTTTAGATCTCGTGAGCTGCCTTACATGATCGAGATCACCGTTAGGTAATTCTACATGTTGTGTTTGTTGGGATCCGATGAATATTGGTGTTATGATTGAGTTGATGTGCTGAATATTATCTTATGTTATCTCTATGTTGTTTACGATCTTGCATGCTCTCCGTTGTTAGTAGCTATCTTGGCCGAGTAGATACTAGTGACTCCAAGAGGGGGTATTTACGCTCGATAGTTGGGTTCATGCCTCTATTTAATCTGGGGGAGTGACAGAAACCTCTAAGTTTGTAGATGTGCTGTTGCCACTAGGGAGAAAACAACATTCATATGCTCAAGGGCATACGCTTTGTTTACATTACACACTTTGCTTAATGCACTTATCTGTTATTCACAACTTAATACTTGTGGAGTTCTCAGATTGATTCGCCACAAGTGGATTATTAGTCATAGATGCAGTTGGATGGCGGTCTATGTATCTTGTTGTAATGCCCAGAGTAAATCTCATAGTGATCCTCTCAACATATCACGTTGTCTTTATTCTATCAATTGCCCAACTGTAATTTGTTTACTTAGCATGTGTTATTTTATATTATGGAGAGACACCACTAGTGAACTGTGGACCCCGGTCCTATTTCCATTATATTGCTATCACATGTTTACTTTACTCGCACTGTTTAATTTACTCGCATACTACTATTGCTTTCCACTCGATACGCTCATTCCTTTGTTTACAGCAAACCGGTGAGATTGACAACCTCATCGTAAGTTGGGAATAAATTATTTGGTTGTGTTGTGTGCAGGTTCCACGTTTCTACTAGTTGAAGACGCGCTAACAAGTTATCGTTAACGACGCCCTTGTTGGAGTGTCACTAGGCTAGCAAGCATCACCTTCTGGAGTATTGGCTTTTTCCTACTGGACGATTAAACCTTGGTTTCATAACTGAGGAAAAACTTGTTGCTATATTCATCAAACCTTCTCTTCGGGTTTCCAACTGGCCGGTCATCTACTTCATCAACTACATGCCAACAAGTTTTCTGGCACCATTCAACACCGCGCCATCAACAAGTTTTCTGGCGCCGTTGCCGGGGAAAAAGAAGACTTCTGCAAGGGGAGTTTCGCACGCACATCCTTTACTTTGTTTTAAGTTTTGCTTTACTTTATTTTTACTTGCATCGTTTTATCAAAAATACAAAAAATATTTAGTTTCCTTTATAGTTGTTATTTCTTTACTTTTAGTTCATTATGTTGTTCCCTAAGTACGTTTTGGAGGACCTCTCAGTAGGTAGTGGTTCTATTATTGGGAAAAGTAACATCGAGGAGTTCTTTAATCATATTAGTATGCATAAAGATGTTGAGGAAAAATCTTTGGCTGAGCTTGCTCCTAGTTATGAAGTTGCTTCTGCTTATTTAGTTCACATGTTAGAAGCTAGGTTTGCTAGCCTTAATCCTTTTATGCAACACATATTTCTTAAGCTTCATGATGTTGAAGACCCCGAAAAGAAAGCTTTTATCTTGGAAACTTTGCGCATAGAATTTAGAGATGTGGCCATTGAAGCTAGGAAAGTTTTTAAGAAATTTAATCAGCTTGGCTCGCCTGTAGAGGTTTTTGGTACAACCAATGAAGAATCTAGAGTACCAATACCTTGTAAACTTGTAGGAATTCATGATGCTTTGGAAAAGAATTTTAGTTGGATTTGTCCTGAAAATCTTTTTGATGAAAGTAGTGTACCAAAGCGTGATTACAAGGGATACTCAAAAACTCATTTGGACAGAATTCATTTCTTAGTTGAAAAGACTCCTACTATTGATGGCATGGAATGAAGCGTGAGATTGCATCCTTCATATCTAAGTGTGATATTTGTCAAAGAGTCAAGGCTGAACATCAACGTCCTGCGGGATTGCTGCAACCTTTGCAAGTTCCGGAATGGAAGTGGGAATCTATTGGAATGGATTTCATCACTGGATTTCCAAGGTCTAGCCGTGGAAATGACTCTATCTGGGTCATTGTGGATAGGCTAACCAAAGTTGCCCACTTTATTCCTGTCAAGACCACTTATACCTCAGGACAGCTGGCAGATCTTTATCTATCCAGAATTGTGAGTTTGCATGGAATCCCAAAAACCATAGTTTCCGATCGAGGAACTCAATTCACCTCAAGATTTTGGAGAAGTTTGCATCTAGCCTTGGGAACCAAATTAGCCTTTAGCACAGCTTACCACCCTCAGACGGATGGACAAACTGAAAGGGTGAATCAAATACTTGAAGACATGTTGAGAGCCTGTGTTCTAGCTTATGGAGCTAAGTGGGAAGATTGTCTGCCTTTCGCGGAGTTTTCCTACAACAACAGTTATCAAGCCAGTTTGCAAATGGCCCCATTTGAAGCTTTATATGGAAGAAAGTGCCGTACCCCTTTGAATGGGTCAGAAACCGGAGACAGTCAGATATTTGGACCGGACATTCTGTAAGAGGCTGAAGAGAAGGTTCGCATGATTCGTGATTACCTCAAGGCAGCCCAGTCTAGACAGAAGAGTTATGCCGACAAGAGGCGTAGAGAACTGACCTTTCAGATTGGAGATTTTGTTTATCTCAGAGTGTCACCTCTCAAGGGAATGCAAAGATTCCACGTAAAAGGAAAGCTTGCACCAAGGTATATTGGACCCTTCAAGGTACTAAGTCGTAGAGGAGAAGTGTCATATCAGTTGGAAATGCCCCCTGAATTGTCTGAAGTGCACGATGTCTTTCACGTGTCTTTACTTCGGAAGTGTCTTGAAGTGCCGGAGAAGCCAGAAATCTTCAAGAATATTGATCACCGTTCTGTGGACATCAACAAGGATTTGACCTATCGTGAAGTGCCTACACGTATCCTCGAGGAAGCATATAGAACCACTCGAACCTGAAGCATCAAGTTTCTGAAAGTTCAGTGGAGTAATCACACCGAAGATGAAGCTACTTGGGAACGAGAAGATTACCTTCAGAAAGAGTTTCCCAATCTTTTCAGTTCTTAATGAGTGAATCTCGGGGACGAGATTCTTTTTAAGGGGGGAAGATTGTAACAACTCAGAATTTTGTAATCCACTTTCTATTAATTAAAATACCAAATTTTGGATCAAGATAAAACTTTTTATCTATTATTGCATGTATGCATGTATTTCCCATTATATGACTTCTATGATTTCATGTGTGTGGTTCTTTGTTGTGCCATAGTTAGTTAGTTATAACATAACCAACAGAGACATTAGAGAAGGATTATACAAGCCAAAGAAACCAGAAATAAAAATAAGAAAGAATAAGAGAAGAATAAGATGATCTAGAAAATATTATTGACTACCCTACTTTGAGCCTTTAGAATAAGAAATCTGTAACTCAACTCAGTGTTTGGCCAGTAAGTTGAGCTTAACCAAGTCACATACTAACTCAATCAAGAAGTTGCTACCCAAAATTCAAATCAGAACTGGACTCAAACATCAGCCAAACTTTGAATCTGAAACAGTGACAATACCCAAATTTTGAAATAAGATTTCTGCAAAACTTAACATTTCTTTGTAACAAAAATATCTCTGGAAACCTCGTCGAATATGTTGATCACCCAAAGTGAAAAATTTCAAAAATTCGAATTTGATTTTCTTGCGGGCATTTCGTCGAACACCAGGCAGACGAAAATCGAGAGAAATCGAGTTCACTGTGAAGATCACTGTCGCCGTTCGCTCGAAGCCTGTAGCCATGCTCCTGGACACCTCCGCGGTCGACCCCGGCGCCCTCTGCCCCGACCCAAGCCGTGCGACATGGGAGGAAACGGAGGACATCACCCGGACCCCCCCCCCCCCCTCTCTTCTCCTTCTTCCTCTCTGCAAGCTCCTGACCACCGTGCCCTCGCCAGCACCGACCCACAGCACTCCGCGGCCAAGACAACCACCCTCCAGCACGCAAACAAGGCCGTCGAGGCCGGTGTCGCCCGTGCACGTCGCCAGCATGCCCTGCGCCGGCCACCCACTGGGCGCCCCTGTCCCCGCCGCTCCGGCCTATAAAAGCCCCCGCCGATCAAACGAACCAACTCACCCCGATCCCAGCTACCTCCCAGACACACTCACCTCTCCCCGCTCGCTCTAGCTCGACGTCGCCAGCCCCGCCGGCGAGGTACTGGACGCGGAGGGCGCCGCCGCGTTCGGCCTCGGGGGAGCAAGCCGACGCCGGGAATTGGTGGCGGAGCCTCGCCGGAGTCGTTTCCGCCCGTCGCCGTCGAGTTCTGCTTCCTCTACGCATGCCACCGTCGCCGTCGTCATCTTCACTGCGCGCAGGTGAGCTTCCCCCTCGCCGACGAGCACGATGCACCAGCACCGTCAGATCTTGATCTGGCGGTAGCGTACCGGTTCGGTGAAATTAAGTAACCTGACGAGCGGGACCCACATGTCAGTTTGTTTTAAAAACTCTCCCGCCGAGCGAATTGTTTTCTAGGCCGGCCCGTTCGGGTTTCATTTGAAATCGGCCCAGCTCCGTTCGAATTCGGTGCGTTTCATTTTTTAATTCCCGCCTATTCGAATTAATTCAAATATGATTCAGATCTGTTTTTCAAACTTAAATTCCAAGATATTTATAAATCCAATTCTAGCAAATGAATATGCGTTGGAAAGCTTGTGAAATGCTCTACACTCCAGTACTGGTTAGAATTCAAATTGAGTTAGGGATTTAAATAAATAAGAATAATGTGACCCTAGCTTTATTAATCATAGAACATTTCTAGAAAATTGTTTAAGCCACCTAAAATTATGAAACTTGATTTGTGAACTCACTAATTATCTACCCTACTGTTTAGTCAACCTTAATCCACTCAAACCTTGTTAGTGGTACCAATTTGACCCTAATCCCATCTTAGTTTGAAGCATAAAATGATAGATTCCTATTGCACACTTAGAATTAATTTTTGCCCTCATTGCCAATCCACTTAATCAAACCCTCCTCACTTGAACTAGTCCAACCACCCTTAGTTCAATACCCATACTTAAAAAGTAAACAACACATGGCACATAGTAGGAATTTAACTTGCACACTCAATACAAGCTTGGAAGAAAACTTGCAACCCAATTCTATAAAATCCACCATGAATATGATTGTTTGAAAACACGTTTGTGTGTTTGAGGTGATGTTAGTATTGTGTGGTGATTGTGTGTATTGTGTTTATTCATTATTAGACGCTAGTGTTGCTGAGGAGGATATTGAAGGGGAATTTTATCAAGAAGAAGAAGAATACCCCGGACACTTTGCCAACCAAGGCAAGCCATCTTTTGAATCATACTCCACATGCCTAGTTTTACTATTGCATTCTACTTATTTTAAGTAAATTGCATGATTGAATTGCTAGAGTAGAATGATAGAAGTGTAGTGATATCTTGCTTAGCAAGAGCATCAAGCTGAGTTTATCCAACCATAGCTTATTGGTATCATCACTCAATATAGTTGCTTAGTAGCTAATAAAATTGAGGCTATCTCTAAGGGGAACCCCATTTGAACTTGGTGACTTGAACTTGAAAGCTGGAAATGGAGATTCTCCTACATGTTGGTCTTATGAAGGAAAATAATATTGACTAAGAAATATGGAATGTATTTGCTAAATGATAATAAGTGATGTACCATGTGAGCCAACCATTACCGTACGACCACATTACCCCTAAATGGGAAGGGGCTTAGTCCGTAGCTTGTTTACCCTAGTATGGGAGGTATTGTATCATCCTTTATAGAAGTGCACCGTGCGCGGGTACTTCTGAACCGAGTGGAAATTCCATTCATCCGACACTCCGGAGCGGGGAAAACTAGAGACGCCGGAACGGAGATGTCCGTGTCTTGGGCTCTAGGGAAGGATCCTATACTAGAGTGAGCAAGTGAAAGAGTTTGTTTGATTATCTGAACCTCGCATACTTTGAGTATGACGAACCGTGGATTTCTCCCGGCAGATGTATCGAATCTTGTGGGTAAAGTGTACCCCTCTGCAGAGGTTTCAAACTATTCGAATAGTCGCGTCCTCGGTTATGGACAGTTGGCAAACTGTACTTGACTTTTGTCAAGAATAATAATAACTTATGGTGACCTTGGTGAATGACGTGACTTGACTTGACATTGATGTTGACACACTTGAAGTTCCTCTTTAGATTGAACTTAGAGAACTAAATCTCTTTTCCACCAATGAACATTCTTGGGAAATAAAACTAGCTTTTGCAACTAAACTTAGTGCTTAGTCCACCAGATCAACCTTGCATATCTACTTCAACACTTCATTTATAAGATGGTTTGCGAGTGCATCCAATGTACTCACGACTGTGTCCCTGGCTATCAACTTGGCCAGACTATGGGGAAGAGTATCCGGAGGAAGGTTATGAAGAAGAGTATCAGAACTAAGATCTTCTACTGAGTCGCCATTGCCTGTAGGGTGAAGGCATGGACCCGAAGACGTTCTTTCTGCTGCTATATTGTGTTGTAATATGAACTTGGTCACTATGACCATTGTATTTGAACTCTCGTATTGTAATGTCTATGGAACTGGTTACCAACTACGTTATGTGTATCACAACAATGATTCTGGGATTGTGGTGGAATGCATAACGGGCACTTCGAATTTGTGATAAATTCGTGGGTGTTACAGGTCTTCTTCATAGCCATGCTTGCCTCCGGCGCGATGAGTGAGTAGTCTACCTTGGACTATGGGTCCATAGCAGTAGCTAGATGGTTGTCTTCTCCACCATGTGCTTCATGTTTAGATCTCGTGAGCTGCCTTACATGATCGAGATCACCATTATGTAATTTTACATGTTGTGTTTGTTGGGATCCGATGAATATTGGTGTTATGATTGAGTTGATGTCCTAAATATTATCTTATGTTATCTCTATGTTGTTTATGATCTTGCATGCTCTCCGTTGTTAGTAGCTATCTTAGCCGAGTAGATACTAGTGACTCCAAGAGGGGGTATTTATGCTCGATAGTTGGGTTCATGCCTCTATTTAATCTGGGGGAGTGACAGAAACCTCTAAGGTTGTAGATGTGATGTTGCCACTAGGGAGAAAACAACATTCATATGCTCAAGGGTATATGCTTTGTTTACATTACACACTTTGCTTAATGCAGTTATCTGTTGTTCGCAACTTAATACTTGTGGAGTTCTCGGATTGATTCGCCACAAGTGGATTATTAGTCATAGATGCAGTTGGATGGCGGTCTATGTATCTTGTTGTAATGCCCAGAGTAAATCTCATAGTGATCCTCTCGACATATCACATTCTCTTTATTCTATCAATTGCCCAACTGTAATTTGTTTACCCAGCATGTGTTATTTTATCTTATGGAGAGACACCACTAGTGAACTATGGACCCCGGTCCTATTTCCATTATATTGCTATCACCTGTTTACTTTACTCGCACTGTTTACTTTACTCGCATACTACTATTGCTTTCCACTCGATACGCTCATTCCTTTGTTTACAGCAAACCGGTGAGATTGACAACCTCATCGTAAGTTGGGAACAAAGTATTTGGTTGTGTTGTGTGCAGGTTCCACGTTGCTACTAGTTGAAGACGCGCTAACAAGTTATCGTTAACGGCACCCTTGTTGGAGTGTCACTAGGCTAGCAAGCATCACCTTCTGGAGTATTGGCTTTTTCCTACTGGACGATTAAACCTTGGTTTCATAACTGAGGGAAAACTTGCTGCTATATTCATCAAACCTTCTCTTGGGGTTTCCAACTGGCCGGTCATCTACTTCATCAACTACACGCCAACAAGTTTGCTGGCACCATTCAACACCACGCCATCAAGGACACATCACTGTAATGATACAACCTGTACCGAGGTCGCACAAAGAGGAAAAAAGCATATCTCGACAAGTCAATTTAGCAATAACATCACCTCTAGTGACTACAGAATATTTGCACTGGTCCGATCAGCCAATAGAATTCACAGAGAAGACCACCCAATAACAGTACCTTAGCCTTTTTAGCCTTGGCTTCTGCTGTTTTGGTAGCCTTTTCAGCTAAAGCCTTGGCAATGGTGGCATCCTTGAGAGCCTGAGAGGTGGTCTTCAGTTCGGCTTCTAAATAAGCCACGCGAGCAAGAGCTTTGTTCAGAGCGACTGCAAACAAGAAAGTGATATAGTAAAGTGCAAGCAAGAAGAAATCAACAAAGGAAAACAACATCAGAGCAAAAAAGCAAGGGAAATTACCTTTGGATTCATCAGCAGCCTCTTGAATCTTAACACAATCAGTGCCAAGAGACAAAAATCTCTGTATAAGGGGCTGCGGAGCAAGATTATATAAGAACAGACAGAGCGCATGAATAAAGAGTTAGAATACAGAAAGTTGTGCTTACATGAACAGAAGAAGAGGAAGGCTGATGCACCTCAAGAGAAGCAGACGCAGCCACCACTGACGCCTTCTTTCGGTGCTTTGCGGGTTGCACACCAACGATTTTTTCCAGGATGTCCTATGATGGATTATCCACCATGGTCTCTTCCTGAGAGCTCTTCTTCGGAGCCGGTGGAGTTGTCGAAGGAAGAACCATAGTGGTGGCTTTCTTCGGCTTATCATCATCACTAGAAGAAAAATCATTTGAGTTCAAAAGCAGGAGAAGATCAAAATAAAGAAACAGTTGAAAACAACAGTCAAATCACTTACGAGTCAAGTAATTCAAACATTGTGGGGACAAAATCCCTGGAAGTTGTCTGCTTTTGCGGCACATTTTTTGGATTAGATGTACCCAAGGAAGTCAAGTCCTATGTGCATTTCCGTTTCTTCTCTGCACCTTGAGCTTCACACTCGGCGAGAGGAGGCGACAACATGGAGTCACTTGCCTCCAAAGAAACCTCGGCACCATCCCCGTCCTGATTCTCGCAAGCCTCGGGGGCTTCGGAGTCAGCAGGGTGACTTCAGCATTGATGGGTACTTCCTCGGGAAGAGGAGGGCGTGAAGCCAAAAATTGGTGGTCCTACAAAGAATGCGAAGTACAGTGTGTCAATAATACATAGTTAAAGGAAAAAAGAGAAAGAAGTATTTCTTCGGATTGCAAGTCGTGTACCTGTGGCAAGGGGTGCGTGGGGTCAAAGGCAGTGGCCAAGCACGTGGGAACTTGGTCTTTTGCAGTAAGGGTAGTCAATGATCTAACCCTCTTATCGAGATCCTTTTTCTCTAGGTCCCGAGAAGACACTCGAGAAGGATAGTTCGAGCCAGAATAAGTCCGTAATTTGGAAATCGAGCTTGCAGCGGTTGAATACGTTTCTAGAGAAAGAACACCATAAGTTGTGTTCCGTTAAGTCCGTCCCCGCTGCATTCTTGAGCTCCTGAATACGAGCTAACAATGGCTTGATATTGTCGACTTCAGCATCAGAGGGCAGAGCGCCCCACATAGTCAGCTTTGTCAAGCGCTTGTAGCATCAAAGGGAGCAAGCCCATATTGATTAGAGTCAGAGAATTTCTGGTCCTTGATGTAGAACCACTTCTGTCTCCAACCTTGAACTGACTGGGCCATCTTAAAATCAAGATATTGCGACTCTGATCGCACAGAAATGATGGCCCCACCAAGCTTAGGAATTTCGCTTAAAGAACCACTAGGACACAAGCGAAAGAGATACTTCCAAAGAATCTAGTGGGGGTCAATGCCCAAGAATGCTTCACAAAGAGTGATGAAGCAAGAAATGTGCAGCAAAGAATTTGGCGTGAGCTGATGCAGCTGCACATCATACACAAAGAGAAGCCCATGAAGGAATTCATGGACAGGAAGAGATAAACCGCGGAAGAGGAAAGCGAGGAACATCACCCGAAAGCCCGCCGGCGGCAAAGGAATAGCCTCGTCCGTGGGAAAGATGATCTCCGCTGATTCAGATAGAAACCCTTCCCTCTTCGCCTTCTTCAGATCCGCGTCATCGAAGGAAGAGGGAATCTAGCCTAGGGCCTGCTTCTTTGTCCCCTTCTTGGCCATCTTCGATCGATGTGCAACCCTCTTGATGGGCATCCAATGGCGATGGGCTTGGGGGCTGTGAGGAAAGGGCGAGCATAAGGAAGAAGAAGCAGTGGTGGCGGTGGAGGAGCAATGAACTGGTAAATAGTAAAAGTAAAAGGTTTTTCCTTAAATAAAGCTTCCATAGGAAGGAACATGGGCTGCAACGTGGCGTACAAAGCGGAAGCGGCAAGCCCACTAACAGGCGGAAAATTTGGAAATTACCGTGTTGTCCATGTGCAACGGTCAGCCTCCGGTCAAATCATTGTAGAAAGTAATCATATCAATGACGTCACGTGTACTGGTTCGAAAGAATACAAGTCAAAGAAAATTTTGAGCCTATGATCGCCTCCAAGGAACCCGATGATACGTCTCAAATGTATCTATAATTTTTGATGCTCCATGCTTGTTTTTACACCATTTGCTTAGTGTTTCGTTACACTTCGTGGCGTTTTTATGCATTTTCTGGAACTAACCTATTAACAAGATGCCACAGTGCCAGTTCCCTATTTTTCTGCTGTTTTTGTGTTTCAGAAAAGTTACACAGGAAATATTCTCGGAATTGGACGAAACAAAAGCCGAACATCCAGAAATTTACCGAAGCTTCCAGAAGTCCAAAGAGGAGACGGAGAGGGGCCACAGACCAGCCACACAACAGGGTGGCACGGCCCAGCCCCTGGCCGCGCCCCCTATGTGTGAGACCGCCCTGGTCCACTTCTGATGCTGCCCCTTCGCCTATAAAGACCCCCCGACGGGAAAAACCTAAAGATCCAATCAATTTTCCAGAAACATATCGCGATCCGCTGCCGTCGTCGACACGAGATCGGGAGGGTCTAGAAGCTCTTCCTGGCACCCTTCCGGAGAGGGGAATCGCCACCGAAGGTCTTCTTCATCGCCATGCTTGCCTCCGGCGCGATGAGTGAGTAGTCTACCTTGGACTATGGGTCCATAGCAGTAGCTAGATGGTTGTCTTCTCCACCATGTGCTTCATGTTTAGATCTCGTGAGCTTCCTTACATGATCGAGATCATCTTTGTGTAATTCTACATGTTGTGTTTGTTGGGATCCGATGAATATTGGTGTTATGTTGAGTTGATGTGCTGAATCATATATCTTATGTTATCTCTATGTTGTTTATGATCTTGCATGCTCTCCGTTGTTAGTAGATATCTTGGCCAAGTAGATACTAGTGACTCCAAGAGGGGGTATTTATGCTCGATAGTTGGGTTCATGCCTCTATTTAATCTGGGGGAGTGACAGAAACCTCTAAGGTTGTAGATGTGTTGTTGCCACTAGGGAGAAAACAACATTCTTGTGTCCAAGGACATTCATTTTGTTTACATTACACACTTTGCTTAATGCAGTTATCTGTTGTTCGCAACTTACTCATGGGGTGTTCGGACGATATCCGCGTGGGTGGATTATTAGTCATAGATGCAGTTGGATGGCGGTCTATGTATCTTGTTATAATGCCCAGAGTAAATCTCATAGTGATCCTCGCGATATATGCACGTTTTCTTTATTCTATCAATTTCCCAACTGTAATTTGTTTACCCAGCATGTTGTTATTTATTTTATGGAGAGACACCACTAGTGAACTATGGACCCCGGTCCAATTTCCTTTACATTGCTATCACCTGTTTACTTTACTCCCATTGTTTACTTTCTCGCATACTACTATTGCTTTCCACTCGATACGCTCATACCTTTGTTTACAGCAAACCGGTGAGATTGACAACCTCATCGTAAGTTGGGAGGAAAGTATTTGGTTGTGTTGTGTGGAGGTTCCGCTTTGCTACTAGTTGAAGACGCACCAAGAAGTATCGTTAATGGCGCCCTTGTTGGAGTGTCACGAAGCTAGCAAGCATCACCTTCTTAAGTTTGGCTTTGTCCTACTGGACTGATAAACCTTGGTTTCTTACTGAGGGAAAACTGCTGCTATGCTCATCATACCTTCCTCTTGGGGTTCCCAACTGGTCGGTGATCTATATATCAACACCATCCACATCAAGCTATTTTCTGGCGCCGTTGCCGGGGAGGAAGAAGACTTCTGCAAGGGGAGTTTCGCACACACATCCTTTACTTTGTTTATTGTTTTGCTTTATTTTATTTTTGCTTGCATCTTTTTATCAAAAATACAAAAAAATAGCTCCTACTATAGTTGTTATTTTTGTTGGTCTGTTATTGTCTTGCTTTATCATGCTTTCTATCAATGGTTGGTTTCTTTGAAACTAAATCTTTTTGGCAAGGTGGGTTCATGGAAGAGCAGCAAAATTATTATGAGGAACACCGCTTGTCACAAAAAGGGAAATACTTATGGGAACAAATTAATAGATTGTATATCATTGCTAGAAATGTGTGCTCAACTTATAATGTTACTTATTGCTTTGATAGATCTTGTTGCTGTAGGAGGTATAAACACCTCCCTTTTCAATGTGAGTATAACGATGATGTTACCATATCTTCTTATATTAATGGAAATTATGACTTTTATGATGTGGAACAAATTAAAGAATTTATTGCTTGGAAGGGTGCATTCGAACTTGCTTATTTGCTTGAAAATACTGATGATGCACCTTATAAATATTAGGTTTATGATATCCTTAAATTTTTCTTTGATAATTACAAGGAAGAAAATGACTACATTCTTAAATATCTTAATAGATGCTCTCCAACGGAAGAGACTAATGCCTTAAAGAAGCCTATGGAAGAAGAAATTGCTGAAACTGGAAGCTCATTGGATGAAAAAGAGGAGAGTGATGATCAAGACACTAGTGGGGACGGGGCCTCCAGTCCCGGCCCGTAAGGGGCTTTAGTCCCGGTTTGCAAACCGGGACCCCAGCCGCGGGACTAAAGGCTGAACCTTTAGTCCTGGCCCGCTTACCAGCCGGGACTGGAGGGTGTCCACGTGGGCACCTCGGAGCGAATCAGGGCTAGGACCTTTAGTCCCGGTTTGTAACACAGACCGGGACTAAAGGCATCTGCAGATTTTTGTTTTTTGCTTTAGGGTTTTAGGGTTTACTGGTTTTAGGGTTTTATTTGTTCGGGGGATTAACGTGATGCCTCGTTTGGTGCCTTGGTGCCTTGGTGTTCGGGAATTAGTTTATGCATATATATAAGATTAACTTATCTTACAAGCGAGCATATATATACAATTATATGGAGACCAGAATTATCGGGACTAGAGCCCGTCTATTCGATTACATGGACCAACATCAGTAATGGCCCCTAGCTACACTAAATCGTCCTTTGTCGTCTATAGCTTCTATTCTCAGAAAGGTCGCCAGCTCCTCTGCAACAGCAATCGCGCGTTGCTCTGGTAGGTACTTCTCCCACATGGCCGTGTACTATATAAGAAGAGGAGATGAATATGAATATCAATCATGATAACAAAGAATGACGAGTAAAAATAGAGGTGTGAATGTTTATTGCTTACATCGTATCTGTAATCCTTGTGCTCAGAGGTAAACGTGCGAATGGTCTTGCAAACATAGTATCCACATAGATGCGTCCCCCGTGGCTGCTGGTCGCACTTTACGAGAATAGAATATATATAATCAAAATAATAATCTAGCATTACAAAAGTATTGAAAATAGAAGTATATCATACTACTACTTACCTGAGCCGCTCTAAAGGTCAGCTTCTCATGCCGGATACCAGGAGTCACGCACTTGAACCGCTTCCAAACCCTGCCCGACAAGGAAAATGATTTGCTAAGTTTTTCATTAATTGATATATCAGAAAATCATCGAAAGAGACCGATAGAGCGCAAGAATGATTGAAATTACCCTTGGAGCATGTCCTGCAGGCTTTGGAACTGTTCGAAGGGTCTCGATAATGGGTCGAAGGCATCAACTCTTCCCTTATCAATTTGAATGTCCAACAGAATCCAGTGGAAGCTGCACATGTATATATATATGTGTCAGTAACTTATCAATTACACTCATAAGTGAATGGACACAACAGAGTAAGACCCTCACTTGAAGTTGTATGGAAACAGTATGTGGTCACAGTAATTTTGATCTGTTAGAAACCTTAGAAGGTTTTTCTCCGTCTCCTTGGGGTTATCAGTTAGCGTCTTTATATGTATTTTATCTGGGTCAATAAACCCAATATTTAGGATGTTCCTACTTTTACATTCCAGAATCTTCATTCTGCATAATAGAGTACAAGTCAGAACGGAACAAGTTATATGTAGAAAATGAATTGAAATAACTGAACAAGTTATATGTAGACAATGAATTGAAATAATTGAACAAGTTATATGTAGACAACGAATTGAAAAACTTACAGACAATAGCAACTCATAAGCGATTTGTCGAGGGCGTCGGCATTGTACATCTGGAAGAGTTCATCAAAGTCGATATGGATGTCTTTGGGACGGCCGTAGTACTCCCGTGGGACAAGCGCCACGATCATCGTTCTCCCTTTCTTTGATTCACTTAAGTACCATGTATGCAAGTAACGCATATTTGTTGGGAGATCATCAAACTTATCTTTGCTGACCAAAGGCGCTCCCATGACAAACTGTGGCTTAGGGGCTACCACAGCCTTGGGTACCACGTCGTCTTGGGAAGCCAGAATGACTTCAACCGGGATACCCCATTCATCCGCCCACTTCTTTGCTAATCCCAAATCTTGCCCCTGCACCAGAGAGGGAACATTCTCGGGTAACACCCTGAGGGGTGGGATCGACTGATTGGCCTGTTGTCCAAGCTGAGGAATGTCTGATCTTATTTTGCTTGTAGTTGAACTTGATTTGCTCCCACTTGCACTTGCACTTGCACGTGACTTGCTCTTTTGCCCTTCCTTCTGCAATGTGCGTGTATAATCGTCAGGCTTATGGTGTAACTCATACTGTGATGGAAGGGTCGTGAAGTATTTTGCATATGCTATTTGCTTCTCGGTGTATTCCGGGCGGGGCTCGGGTTCCTTCTTTTTCATCTGCGCATCATAATGTTCCTTTGCTATCCTGGCGTTTTCCTCGTCGGTATGATCATAAGGTCTGATAGGAAGATTAGCATGAGGTACCTTTGGGAGGGGCGACAGTTTGCGCTTTGGGGAGCTCCGTCGCTTAGAACTCATGGACGGAGCGTTCTTGCTGGCACGCTTCCGCTTAGTATCCTTAGCGGGCGGCGGCGGAGACGGCCGACCCAAGTCCGGCGGCGGTGATCGAGATGGACTCGTGTTGTGGTGGCCGTCGTCATGTGGAGGGCTTGGAGGTGATGGAGGTGTAGGTGACCTGCGACGACTCGGAGGCGGTGTTGTCCTTGGGGCCGAGCCTGGAAGCTTGATGTAGTTCTTGTCCCATAGGATGACTCCACCTAGTACTTCTCCGAGTGTCCTCTCATCTTCGGGTCCAGCCATGTCGAGCTCCATATCATGAAACCCCGCCATGATTTCATCCACCCCGACTTTAGCAAAGCCAGCTGGAATCTCACGGCCATGCCAGCGTGCATCAGGGCCAGAAGGTAAAGCTTGTCCGACGGCCACCTTCATGGATATGTTCTTGAATTTCTGATGGAGTTCACATGATGTTGACTCCTTGATTCCATCCACGGGGTAGCCGGGACCGCCCTCTATCATTCTTCGTGCATCATCGGGCGGGGCCTCAGATTCAGCCACGCTGCTTTTCCGCTTAGATGGGGCGCCGATAATATCGAGTCCAGGATCTTCCTGGCGCGCTACTCCTCTAAGCTCGTCAATCTGCTTCTGTTGCTCGTTAAGCCTGGCAAGCAACTGGTTGAACTTGTCATTCTCCTCATCCTGCTGTCGCTTCTTTGCTCTCGCCCGGCTTATGTAAGTGTCTTGGTCTCTGGCAAACCCAAGCCACCATGGGTAAGAAGGACCGAAGCCTCGTGTTCGTCCTCCATGTTCGTCATTGCCGAGGACCAGTGTGAGCAAATCTTTCTCTCTATCTGCAGTGAACTGTCTTTTTCCCTCTTTAATTTCTTTCACTATCTTTTTCCAATTCTCCCTGGGTATCCTAAGACCGCCACTGCAGATGAGGTCCCCTGTTTCTTCGTCGTACGAACCACCATGCGCAAGGAACCAATTCCTTGCTCTTAGTTCCCACTCATCACGGATGGGTTCAGGTATGATGCCTTTAGCTAGCAGATCTTGCTCTTTCTTATCCCACTTTGGGATGGCAGTCTCATAGCCCCCTGGCCCCAGGTTGTGGTGATATTTCTTCTTGTCGGCATTTTTCTTGTTCTTTTCTGATAATGCCTTGGCATCTTCTGACTGCTTGTACTCCTGAAATGCCTTCCAGTGATTCGCCTGCTTGGCTAGATACCCCTCGAATACTGGCACTTTCTTTGTCTTCAGATAGTCTTTCCATAGCTTCTTCTTCCAGCTACGGAACAGTTCGGCCATCTTCTTTAGAGTCCACTGCTTGACTTTGGCCCTCAGTTTTTTTGCGGCGTCTTCATTCTCACATTCTGGCAGGCTGAAATGTGACATGATATCATTCCAAAGATTATCTTTGTACCTTTCGGCGACATAGTCACTATCGGCTGCCCCTTTGCGCTTGTTCCACTCCCGAACGCTGATCGGGACGTGATCCCTAACGAGAACTCCGCATTGCTTCTTGAATGTGTCAGCAGCATTCTTAGGAAGCTTTGGTTCGCCCGTAGGCAATATCACCTCAAAGGTGTAATGCGTCCGTGCGTCCAACTTTTTAGTCGGGCCTCGTTTCGTAGCTTTGCTCGATGTGGAGGCCTAAGAGGGAGAAACATTCGTCAAATGAATGTATATGTATACAATATAGAGCTATCTCCAATATTTTTCTCATATTACAAGTGATTGTCGAACTTCATATGTATACCTCGCCGGACTTTATTATTTCGCCACCGGCTTCTCCACCGGCTTCTCCATCAGTGGAGCTATCACCTTCTCCATCATTGGAGCTATCTCCGGCCCCATCGGCTTCGTGTCGATCAACCTCCATTCCATCTCCGGAGGAGTTTAGATATGACGACGGAGATTCAGCAGGTTCAACGTCGGGGGCGTCTTTGATTATATCTTCGATAAGTTCTTCCTCTTCGAGGTTCCTGCTATGTGGATCCATAGTTCTGCAAAAAATAAACATTTGATTAACTAATAAACTAACAAACTATATATGATGCAAATAAATTCTAACTAAGTAATTCTATTCTAACTATATGTATCTAAATAATTCTATTCTAACTATATGTATCTAAATAATTCTATTCTAACTATATGTATCTAAATAATTCTATTCTAACTATATGTATCTAAATAATTCTATTCTAACTATATCTATCTAAATAATTCTATTCTAACTATATCTATCTAAAAATTCTATTCTAACTATATCTATCTAAAAATTCTATTCTAATTAACAATAGCTAACTATATGTATCTAATTAACAATAGCTAACTAAAAATTCTATTCTAATTAACAATAGCTAACTATATGTATCTAATTAACAATAGCTAACTAATTAACAAATTAATTTTTTTGCAAACTATATGTATCTAATTAACAATAGCTAACTAATTAACAAATTAATTTTTTTGCAAACTATATATATGTATCTAATTATCTAACTATCTAATTATCTAACTATTCTAATTAACAATAGCAAACTATATATATCTAATTAACAATAGCTAACTACTAATTCTATTCTAATTATCTAACTAATTCTATTCTAATTAGCTAACTAATATTCTATATCTAACCCTAACCCTAACACACTAACTAATAAACAAATTAATTTTTTTTGCAAAAAAACCTTGCAGACGTCGGAGGCGCGGCGGCCGGGTGCTGCAGGCGTGGCGGCGTTTGGAGGCGCGGCGGCGCGGCGGCGTTTGGAGGCGACCGGCGGCGCGGCGGGTGTGCAGGCGCGGCGGCGCGGTGCGGCAGGGGCGGCGGACTGTGGCGGCGCTGCGGGTGCGCAGGCGCGGCGGCGCGGCGGGTGTGCAGGGGCGGCGGACTGTGGCGGCGCTGCGGCGGCTGGTGCGCGCGGTCGTCGGCGGCAGCCTGGCGGCGTCTGTCTGTTCTCCTCGCGCGCGAAACTGCAAAGTGTTTCGCGGCGGGGAAGAAGATGAAATTTTATACCCCGGGACCTTTAGTCCCGGGCGGTGGCACGGACCGGGACTAAAGGGGGGCCTTTAGTCCCGGTTCGTGCCACCGCCCGGGACTAAAGGCCTCGGGTGGGGATTTCAGTAGCCAGGGCCTTTAGTCCCGGCCTGTGGCACGGACCGGGACTAAAGGCCTATTTTCTGTTTTTTCTTTTATTTGGTTTATAAATAGTTATCTGTTTGCATTTTCAATTAAAAACTATGTTTTCAATTATTTGGATAAGCACTGACTCTTTTATATTTTAAAGATTAATTATTTTAACTATCCTAAGTATTAATTATTTTGAATTTTTCAATTAAAAACTATGTTTATTAATATTCTTTTTGCATATTTGAGAATTTGACAAAACTATAAAAATGAAAAGTGTTTGAAATTAAATAGATAATTCAAAACTATTTTCTATTTTACAAATTAATTATTTTAACTATCCTAAGTATTAATTATTTTGAAATTTTCAATTAAAAACTATGTTTATTAATATTATTTTTGCATATTTGAGAATTTGACAAAACTATAAAAATGAAAAGTGTTTGAAATTGAATAGATATTGAGCTTATATTACACTAGCATACTACTGTAGTACATATTGAGCGTACCTTTCGATTTTGTGACTAATTAAGGTGGATAACTGGAGTAGTTCAAGGCTGAACAGAAGCAAAAAACAAGTTTCAAGTATATCAGTTCGGTAGCAAAGGTCATTTAAAGGAAATATGCGTTGGCAAAAGGATGGCATGGATGGATGACGAAAGTCTGTACAGTAATGTTCATGTATCAGTGCTGGTATTTCCAAGAAGTATAAAGAGTAGTATCTCTGGAAAACAAACCATGCAGACTCTAGGCGAAAAGTTTTGATTAGCCATTATCCATACTCTTAAATGCACGAAACCCAAGGCATTTTATGCCATTTACCAAAGCTAATTATTACCACGCAGCCAATCACACTATTACTCTCCTTTTTGTAACTCCCGATCCATTAGCCACTCTTTGGATTAATTCCTCTCATGATTTTCATTGAGCCGTTTCCATGCACACCAAATGATACCAGCATTTAAGAGCAGGCTTTGCCTTTCATCCGCTCCATATATATTTGGGTATCCACTTCTAGTCCGTCATCAGTTCTGATCGCAGTATTTCCCTACCCACAATCTAGTTCTAGAGAGAATGGATTGCAACAAAGAACATAGGTACGCTTTTTTGTTCTTGTATCATGCAGCGAGATAGTGCACAGTGTGCATCAAGAAGTGGTACAATTGTTCTTGCTTTAATACATTATTGCACCAACAATCCTATCTATTATTTCTGTTTTCTTCTGGGTCGTAGCCATGGAGAATCTTCATCATTCAGTAGGATGCTTGGGTCAGTCTTCACTTTGAAGGGCGAAATTTCATGAAACTTATTATAATCTATTGACATGTCTGTCTTGTCATCTACTCCCACGATGTTTCTTTTCCCTGAAAGAACTATGTGGCGCTTTGGCTCATCGGACGATGTCTTCTTTTGCTGATTTCTTTTTCTCGTTTTTGTAGACATGTCCTTCACATAGAAAACCTGAGCGACATCGTTGGCTAGGACGAATGGTTCATCCATGTACGCAAGATTATTGAGATCCACTGTTGTCATGCCGTACTTTTGGTCTACAACTACCCCGCCACCTGTCAGCTTCACCCATTTGCACCGAAACAAAGGGATCTTAAAAGTAGGTCCATAGTCAAGTTCCCATATCTCCTCTATGTACCCATAATATGTTTCCAAACAGTGCCCATTCTCGTCTGTTGCATCAAAGCGGACACCACTATTTTGGTTGGTGCTCTTTTTATCTTGGGCAACCGTGTAAAATGTGTTCCCATTTATCTCGTACCCTTGGAAAGTACATATAGTCGAAGATGGTGGCCTGGCCAAACAGTACAGCTGATCTCCAACGGTGTCGTCATTCATGAGATGTGTCTGCAACCAACTACCAAAAGTCTTCTCGTGTTACCCTTTAATCCAAGAGTCAGCCTTCCCCGGGTTTTCGGAGCGTAGAATATTCTTGTGTCTCACGATATACGGAGCCACCACAGTGGAATTGTGTAGAACTGTGTAGTGTGCTTGAGAGAAAGAATGCCCGTCCATACATACTTTTGCTTTCCTTCCTAGTGTGCCTTTTCCTGTCAGCCTACCCTCATACCGAGATTCAGGAACACCAATCGGCTTAAGGTCAGGAAGAAAGTCCACACAAAACTCAATGACCTCCTCTGTTCCATAGCCCTTGGAGATGCTTCCTTCTGGCCTAGCACGGTTACGAACATATTTCTTTAAGACTCCCATGAACCTCTCGAAGGGGAACATATTGTGTAGAAACACAGGACCGAGAATTCTAATCTCTTCGACTAGGTGAACTAGGAGGTGTGTCATTATATTGAAGAAGGATGGCGGGAACAACAACTCAAAGCTGACCAGACATTGGACCACATCAATCTGTAACCCTGATAGACTTTCTCGATCGATTACCTTCTGAGAAATTGCATTGAGGAATGCACATACCTTCACAATTGCCAGGCGAACATTTTCCGGTAGAATTCCCCTCAATGCAACCGGAAGCAATTGCGTCATAAGCACGTGGCAGTCATGAGACTTTAGGTTTTGGAATTTTTTGTCTTTCATATTTACGATTCCCTTTATATTCGACGAGAAGCCAGTCGGGACCTTGATACTGAAAAGGACTTCAAAGAAGATTTCCTTCTCTTCCTTAGTAAGAGCGTAGCTGGCACGCCCTTGAAACTGCCCTGGATGCATGCCATCTCTTCCTTTATGACGTTCCTGGTCCTCCCGTGCTTCCGGTGTATCTTTTGACTTCCCATACAAGCCCAGGAAGCCTAGAATATTCACGCAGAGATTCTTCGTCAGGTGCATCACGTCGATTGCGGAGCGGACCTCATGGACTTCCCAATAGGGTAGCTCCCAAAATATAGATTTCTTCTTCCACATGGGTACGCGCTTATCAGGGCCGTTAGGAACAGGTTGGCTGCCAGGACCCTTTCCAAAGATTACTTTTAAATCTTTGACCATATCAAATACTTCAGCACCAGTACGGATGACAGGCTTCCCCCGGGGTTCTGCCTTGCCATTGAAATGCTTGCCTTTTTTCTTTAAGGGATGCTTGGGCGGAAGAAAACGACGATTGTACGGGTACACATTCTTCCTACACTTGTCCAGATATATACTTTCTGTCTGATCTAAACAGTGCGTGCATGCATTGTATCCCTTGTTTGACTGTCCTGAAATGTTACTAAGAGCAGGCCAATCATTGATGGTTACGAAAAGCAACGCTCGAAGGTCAAATTCCTCTTGTTTGTGCTCGTCCCACACACGTACACCTGGTTCGGCCCACAGCTGTAAAAGTTCATCAACTAATGGCCTTAGGTACACATCAATGTCGTTGCCGGGTTGCTTTGGACCTTGGATAAGCACTGGCATCATAATAAACTTCCGCTTCATGCACAACCAAGGAGGAAGGTTATAGATACATAGAGTAACGGGCCAGGTGCTGTGACTGCAACTCTGCTCCCCAAAAGGATTCATGCCATCTGTACTCAGACCAAACCATAAGTTCCTTGCATCACCTGCAAATCTCGGGAACTCTCTCTCAATTTTTCTCCACTGCCGACCATCGGCGGGGTGCCTCAACTTATCGTCTTTCATACGATCTTCCATGTGCCATCGCAACAACTTCGCATGATCTTTATTTCTGAACAGACGTTTCAACCGTGGTATTATAGGAGCATACCACATCACCTTGGCAGGAACCCTCTTCCTGGGTGGCTCGCCCTCAATCTCACCAGGGTCATCTTTTCTGATCTTATACCGCAATGCAGTGCATACCGGGCATTTATCCATATTCTCATACTTCTCACCGCGGTAGAGGATGCAGTCATTAGGGCATGCATGTATCTTCTGCACGTCTAATCCTAGAGGGCAGACAAGCTTCTTTGCTTCGTACGTGCTGGCGGGCAATTCGTTCTTTCTTGGAAGCATCTTCTTCATCAGTACCAGCAACTTTTCGAATGACGAGTCAGTCACACCGGTCTCTGCCTTCCACTTCAGCAATTCCAGTGTGCTACCCAGCTTCTTCTGGCCATCTTCACAAGTTGGGTACAACAATTTGTTGTGGTCCTGTAACATCTGCTCGAACTGCAACCTCTCCTTTTCTGTGTCGCAGCCTCGCCGTGCTTCAGAAATGACCCGGCCAAGATCATCAGCGGGCTCATCTGGTTCCCGTTCTGCACCCTGATCTTCTTCTTCATTGTCTTCCATTGTGGTATCAGCATACTCAGGGAACTTAGATCGGTAGTTGTCATCATCGTTATCTTCTTCTTCATCGTCGTCTTCCATCATAACCCCTCTTTCTCCGTGCTTGGTCCAAACATTATAGCCCGACATAAAACCGGACCGAAGCAGGTGGCTCTGAATGACTCTTGAGGAAGTGTAGTCCTTCTCATTCCGACATTCAACACATGGACAAAACATATAGCCACCACCATGCTTGTTCGCATCGGCCGCATCTCGAAAAGAATGCACGCCTTCTCTGTAAGCGGCGGTGCGTCGATCACCGTACATCCATGGATGGCTCATCTGCGTTATGCAACAGTATATCAAACACAATCACGATCCTAAAAATTAGTACCGCACGGTCTAAACAAGGAAATATAGTTGCTAACCTTTTAGAATAAGTGGAAATAAAGAGGAAGAGGCTTAAGCGTGGCTCGGGCACCTCATATCGTAGTTGTGTTCGGTGAACTGAAGCGGCATCGCTCTAACAAACATTTCAACAAACACCTCTAGTGCATCCAAGCAAAAAGGAGAGCTAGCACACACTCACACCTTTCATCCAAAAAAATGCAAGAGGGGAGAGAGGGGCTGCAGGGGCTGCCATATATATAGGCAGAGGACTTTAGTCCCGGTTTGAGACACAAACCGGGACTAAAGGGTGCGCACATGTGGGCCGCCCAGCGCATGGCCCTTTAGTCCCGGTTTGTGTCTCAAACCGGGACTAAAGCGTCGTTACGGGCCGGGACTAAAGCCTCCCGGGCGGCTGGCGAATTTCGGGCGATGTGGCCGGGCCTTTAGTCCCGGCCCAGATGGAGGCCGGGACTAAAGGGTCCTGGCCAAAGGCCCGTTTTCTACTAGTGAGAGGAGAAAGAATGGAGTTACCCATGTCTACCTCCCAATAAGAGTAACTCTTTAACTAATACCTTATTTGATCGCCCTCCATGCTTAACAAAGGAGGGTGAGTGTGATATTTATATTGTTGAGTTTGTTCAGGATGCTACTAAAAATTATTATGAGAGAGGAAAATATGGTTGTTGAAATTCTCATGTTACTAAAACACCTCTCTTTATATTGAAAGTTCCGAAGTTGCTCTTGTTTTATCAACCCATACTTGTGACTATGTGCTTCTTTGATTTATTTTCTTACAAGATTCCTATGCATAGGAAGTGGGTTAGACTTAAATGTGTTTTATATTTCCTCCTTGATGCTCTTTTTGGCTTCCATTCATATTTCTTATGTGAGCATCTTCTCAAATTACTGAGCCTAGCTCAAAGGCGTTAAAGAAAAGCACTCTTGGGAGATAACCCATTGTTTACTTTCAGTTATTTTTCTTTTATTTGAGTCTTGGAAGTTATTACTACTGTAATAACTACTACTTATCATTTTTATTTCATTTTTGTGCCAAGAGAAACCTCTAATTTGAGTGAGGTAAGATTTGGGGATGTTGCTGTCCTGAAACAGATTTCGGTGCTGCACCGTAAAAATTCGTGAAACTTCTCAGAATATCTTTTTGACCTGCGATTTCTTATGCATATGCCCCAGGTTATATCCAAACTTTCATTAGTTATATACTTTTTGATTTGAGCAACAGAAAACCCTCGAAAAAATCGACCTTTGTCAGCTGTTCTGTTTTGACAGATTTCTGCCACTATTTGTGTTTGCCTCTTTATCGCTTTCTTTTTTAGTTCTTTTGATCACGGAACTTTTGGGGAAGTTGCTACAGTAGTATATGCTTCATATGTGGTGGTTTTGAGTTGAAATATGAAGCAAAATGGGTTGATTCATTATTATGCTTACACTAATGTTGCTAATAGAATTGATTTTAGTTTTGTATGAAGGAAGTTTTCAAGTGTAGGGATTGGAGAATGATGAGATGAGTTGAAGAATGGACAAAAGCTCAAGCTTGGGGATGCCCACGCACCCCAAGAAATATCCAAGAGGTACAAGCGTCAAAGCTTGGGGATGCCTGATACGTCTCAAACGTATCTATAATTTTTTATGCTCCATGCTTGTTTTTACACCATTTGCCTTGTGTTTCATTACAGTTCGTGGCGTTTTTATGCGATTTCCGGAACTAACCTATTGACAAGATGCCACAGTGCCAGTTCCCTGTTTTCTGCTGTTTTTGTGTTTCAGAAAAGCTACACAGGAAATATTCTCGGAATTGGACGAAACAAGTTCTAGAACTCCTATTTTTCTCGGACGAAGGACGAGGACCGAAAGAGAGCCGGAGGGGGGCCAGGGGCCAGCCTCACACCAGGGCGGCTCGGCCTAGGCCCTGGCCGCACCCCCTATGTGGGAGGAGGCCCTGGCAGCCCCCTAACGACGCCCCTTCGCCTATATAAAGCCTCGGGACGGAAAACCCTAGGGGAGTCGGTGTTTTTCCCAGAACAGTTCCGCAGCGTCGCCATCGTCGAAGACAAATTTCAGGGGACAGAAGTCTCTGTTCCGGCACCCTACCGGGATGGGGAAGTGCCCCCGGAGCCATCTCCATCGGTCTCCATTGTCGTCTCCACCGTCTCCATCGACCTCACTGCCATCTCCATCAACCTTGCTGTCTCCTATGATGAGGAGGCAGTAGTTCTCCCCCGGGGCTGAGGGCTCTACCGGTAGCTATGTGGTTCACCTCTCTCTCCCATGATGTGATCTTTATGTGATCGTGAGCTTTGTATCTAGTTGAATTGGTAGATGTTATTATTCAGATATTATGCTACTCCTATGCTTAATTATTATACTCTCCGGAGATACCTCGTATCATGGTGTAAAGGTGACTAGTGTGTGCATCATGTGTATCTTTTTGGTTAATGTCTCTATGAAATGTTGGTGTTTGTTGGAACCATCTAGTGCGTTCACGGTGATAGTGTGGGACAATCTAGTTTGGGTACATACGGACTTTGAGGAGTGCTTTGTAGCCCTACGCATGATTAGTGTATGTTTTCCATTGGAGAGTTGTTTTGAGTTGCATATTGATGATAGTATCTATTGGTTCAATTATGTTATATTTGTTGGGAGTGTGTCCACTAGTGAAAGTATGATCCCTAGGCCTTGTTTCCAAGCTTTGCACACCGTTTACTCGCTATTTTGTTACATGTTTGCTTGCTGCCATTTTTATTTCAGATTGTGTTTACTACTTATAATCATCACAACTACTTGTATTTCACTATCTCTTCTCCAAACTAGTGCACCTATACATCTGACAAGTGTATTGGGTGTGTTGGGGACACAAGAGACTTTCTGTATCGTAATTGTAGGGTTGCTTGAGAGGGATAGCTTTGACCTCTTCCTCCCTGAGTTCGATAAACCTTGGGTGATCCACTTAAGGGAAACTTGCTGCTCTACAAACCTCTGCACTTGGAGGCCCAACACTGTCTACAAGAACAGACGCGTGCGTAGACATCAAGCTCTTTTCTGGTGCCGTTGCCGGGGAGGTAAGGTAAAAGGTACTCGCATCCTCCTGTGTGAGTGCTCGGAGTTATTTCCTTTAGATTCTGCAATTATATCTTTTTGTTTCTTGTTTTTATTTTCACTAGTTAGGCTTAATGGAAAATAAAGAGTTCTTTAGTCTTTTTTTTTAGTTTAGATTTGAAGAGAAAATTGAAAAACCTTTGGAGCTTATTTCGCATAGCAATGTTATTAGTACGAATGCTTTGAATCCCGTTATTGCTAATGCTATGGAAATGTCTAAGTTTGGGGAAGCTGGTTTTGTTAAGCATGATATTTTTAGTTCCCCAGCTTTAGTGGAGAAAGTTTGCTCTAATGATATTTTATCTCCCATATGTGATGTTTCTAATGATGCTTGTGCTCCTCATCCTTTTAAAATACCTACGAAGATTGTTGAACGTGTTAGGGATAACTGCTATTTAGGAGATGGAACTGTCCATCCTGGTGATCATTTGCTCTTTATACATGAATTATGCGAGTTGTTCAAGTGTGCAGGTATTTCAATGAACCAAGTTAAGAAGAAGCTATTCTCTTATTCACTGAAAGGCAGAGCTGCGGAATGGTATAAAACACTAAAGGATGGCCGATCTATTGATTGGGAGGAAATTGTACCTCTCTTTTATTCTAAATTCTATCCTTCTAGTGAGGTTTATAAAGATAGGAATTACATTTATAATTTTCATCCGCATGAGGGAGAAAGCATTGCCCAAGCGTGGGGAAGATTGAAGTTACTAATGCACAAATGTCATATTCATGATCTTCCCCATAATATTGTTATTAATAATTTTTATGCAAGGCTTTCAGGATATTACAAGGACTATCTAGATGCATGCTTTGATGGGTCTTTCACAAGCAAGGATGTCGACACCAAGTGGGGTCTGCTTGAAACAATTCAAAACAATATTGAAGGTTGGGATAGCGACAAAGGTAAAGGATCAGGTATGAATTACGAGTTTGATTGCATTAAGTCTTTCGCTGAAACTCCTAATTTTCAAGAGCTTAGTGCTAAATATGGTCTTGATCCTCAAATTATGATTGATTGTTTTAAAGCCTTTGCTTCCCATATGAATGTTCCTAAAGGAAATGGGGACGTGTATCATGAACCTTTTAAGGACATTTGCATAGAAAGTGATATTGTTGTTATGATTGCAATAAACATGCTCAAACATCTAAAAGTCCTATTTCTTATAAGCATGTTAATTTTTGTGGAGTACATAGACCATGTGAACAGAGTCACAACAAGGAAGATTATTGCATCACCCACGGGAATGAAGAAACCAATATGTGGCTCAGAGATCTAGACGAGCTTGGTGAAATGGTTTGTGAGCTTTATCCTTTTCTTTGTGAACTTTGCGATAAAATGGGTCACTTTAATTTTCAATGCCCAATTAATCGAACGAGTACCGCAGATTTGTATTGTGATGATAAGATTACTTTCAATCAGTATGATGAGCTTACTTTGTTTTTCAATTGTGAAGAGATGTCTAGGAAGATTTCTTTGGTTGATATAAGAGATGTTGATATTAATAGCACCCTTCATGGTTGTCGTCTCTATTGTGCTAAAGATTGCCTCGCAAATACTTACTTACAAGATCTTATAAAACATGATGTTTTGCCAAGCTTTGATAGGACTAATAGATGTTTCGATCTTATTAATAGAGAGGAGGAATCCTGATACGTCTCAAACGTATCTATAATTTTTGATGCTCCATGCTTGTTTTTACACCATTTGCCTAATGTTTCGTTACACTTTGTGGCATTTTTATGCGATTTCCGGAACTAACCTATTGACAAGATGCCATAGTGCCAGTTCCCTGTTTTCTGCTGTTTTTGTGTTTCAGAAAAGCTACACAGGAAATATTCTCAGAATTGGACGAAACAAGTTCCAGAAGTCTTATTTTTCCTGGAAGCTTCCCGAAGACCGAAAGAGAGCCGGAGGGGGGCCAGAGACCGCCCTCACACATAGGTGGCGCGGCCCAGGCCCTGGCCGCGCCACCCTGGTGTGAGGAGCCCCTGGCTGCCCCCTGACAACGCCCCTTCGCCTATATAAAGCCTCGGGACGGAAAACCCTAGGGGAGTCGGCGAAATTTCCAGACCAGTTCCGCAGCGCCGCCGCCGTCGAAGCCAAATTTCGGGGGACAGAAGTCTCTGTTCCGGCACCCTGTCGGGATGGGGAAGTGCCCTCGGATCCATCTCCATCGGTCTCCATCGCCATCTCCGCCGTCTCCATCGACCTCACCGCCATCTCCATCAACCTTCCTGTCTCCTATGATGAGGAGGGAGTAGTTCATCCCCGGGGCTGAGGGCTCTACTGGTAGCTATGTGGTTCACCTCTCTCTCCCATGATGTGATCTTTATGTGATCGTGAGCTTTGTATCATGTTGAACAAGTAGATGTTATTATTCAGATATTATGTGTACTCTAGTGGTGTTATTAAAGTAATCTATTCCTCCTGCCATGGTGTAACGGTGATAGTGCGTGCATCATGGTGGTACTTGGTCTAGGCTACGATTGTGATCTCTTATGGATTATGAGAATAATTACCGCTATGATAGTATTGAAGTGATCTTTTCCTCCTTTCATGGTGTAATGTTGACAGTGTGTGCACCGTGTTAGTACTTGGTCTATGTTACAATAATATCTATCTTGAGTTGTGCTTTGATTTGGATATCTCTATGAGTGGTGTTTGTCAAGTACTTGATGAACTTTAAGGGGTGCTTCTGTAGCCACTACGCAATGATTAGTGTTGTTCAATAGGAGAGTAATTCAGAGTACCATAGTGAAGAGAAGTTGTTTATTTGTTCAATTATGTTATATTTGTTGGGAGTGTGTCAACTAGTGAAAGTATGATCCCTAGGCCTTGTTTCCAAGCATTGCACATCGTTTACTTCCTGTTTTGTTACATATTTGCTTGCAGCGATACTTATTCCATACTACATTTACTACTCATAATCATCACTACTACTTGTATTTCACTATCTTTTCGCCGAACTAGTGCACCTATACATCTGACAAGTGTATTGGGTGTGTTGGGGACACAAGAGACTTTCTGTATCGTAATTGCAGGGTTGCTTGAGAGGGATAGCTTTGACCTCTTCCTCCCTGAGTTCGATAAACCTTGGGTGATCCACTTAAGGGAAACTTGCTGTTGTTCTACAAACCTCTGCACTTGGAGGCCCAACACTGTCTACAAGAACAGACGCGTGCGTAGACATCAAGCTCTTTTCTGGCGCCGTTGCCGGGGAGGTAAGGTAAAAGGTACTCGCATCCTCCTGTGTGAGTGCTCGAAGTTATTTCCTTTAGATTCTGTAATTACATCTTTTTGTTTCTTGTTTTTATTTTCACTAGTTAGGCTTAATGGAAAACAAAGAGTTCTTTAGTCTTTTTCCTGATTTTAGATTTGAAGAGAAAATTGAAAATCCTTTGGAGCTTATTTCGCATAGCAATGTTATTAGTACGAATGCTTTGAATACCGTTAATGCTAATGCTATAGAAAAGTCTAAGCTTGGGGAAGCTGGTTTTGTTAAGTATGATATTTTTAGTCCCCCGGCTTTAGTGGAGAAGGTCTATTCTGATAATATTTTATCTCCCATATGTGATGTTTCTAGTGATGCTTGTGCTCCTCATCCTTTTAAAATACCTACGAAGATTGTTGAACATGTTAGGGATAACTGCTATTTAGGAGATGGAACTATCCATCCTGGTGACCATTTACTTTTTATACATGAATTATGCGAGTTGTTCCAGTGTGCAGGTATTTTAATGAACCAAGTTAAGAAGAAGCTATTCTCTTTTTCGCTGAAAGGCAGAGCTGAGGAATGGTATAAAACATTGAAGGATGGCCGATCTATTGATTGGGAGGAAATTGAACCTCTCTTTTATTCTAAATTCTATCCTTCTAGTCAGGTTTATAAAGATAGGAATTACATTTATAATTTTCATCCGCATGAGGGAGAAAGCTTTGCCCAAGCTTGGGGAAGATTGAAGTTACTAATGCATAAATGTCCTATTCATGATCTTCCCCATAATATTGTTATTAATAATTTTTATGCAAGGCTTTCAGGACATTACAAGGACTATCTAGATGCATGCTTTGATGGGTCTTTCACAAGCAAGGATGTCGACACCAAGTGGGGTCTGCTTGAGACAATTCAAAACAATATTGAAGGTTGGGATAGCGACAAAGGTAAAGGATCAGGTATGAATTACGAGTTTGATTGCATTAAGTCTTTCGCTGAAACTGCTAATTTTCAAGAGCTTAGTGCTAAATATGGTCTTGATCCTCAAATTATGGTTGATTGCTTTAAAGCCTTTGCTTCCCATATGAATGTTCCTAAAGGAAATGGGGACGTGTATCATGAACCTTTTAAGGACACTTGCATAGAAAGTGATATTGTTATTGATGATTGCAATAAACATGCTCAAACTTCTAAAAGTCCTATTCCTTATAAGCATGTTAATTTTTGTGGAATACATAGACCTTGTGAACAGAGTTACAACAAGGAAGATTATTGCATCACCCACGCAAATGAAGAAACCAGTATGTGGCTCAAGGATCTAGATGTGCTTGGTGAAAGGGTTTGTGCGCTTTATCCTTTTCTTTGTGAATTTTGCGGTGAAAAAGGTCACTTTAATTTTCAATGCCCAATTAATCGAACGAGTACCGCAGATTTGTATTATGATGATAAGATTACTCTCAATCAATATGATGAGCTTACTTTGTTTTTGAATTGTGAAGATATATCTAGAAAGATTTCTTTGGTTGATATGAGAGATGTTGATATTAATAGCATCCTTCGTGGTTATCATATCTATTGTGCTAAAGATTGCCTCGCAAATACTTACTTACAAGATCTTATAAAACATGATGTTTTGCCAAGCTATGATAGGACTAATAGATGTTTCGATCTTATTAATAGAGAGGAGGAATCCTCCAAAGTTTCTTCTGTTGTTCCTGTCAGCAAACCAGATTATGTGGAGAAGATGCCTTTCCCTCCTAGAGAATATGTGGAGAAGATGCCCTTCAAGTCTCTCCCTCCTAAAGGAGAGAGTAAGAAGAGTATGAAGAAGAAGAAGGGGAGTAAGAGGCGAGAGGACACGGTATCTTCCCCTAAGCGTTATGATCCTGCTATAGATTATGATAATTCTGATTGGGATGATGTTCCTATGCCTATTACTTATGTTAGTGATCATGATTGGGAAAAGCACTCTACTTTTGATATTGAAAATATTTTTGGTACCAATTCTAAGGTTAATAATTGTTGTACCATTAGTGCTATCCATGTTCCTTCTTATGATGATATGTTTGATGAATATGCTTTTCGACATAGTAGTTCTCTATCTTGTGATGATACTAAGCCTCTAGTTTATGATGATGATTATAATGTTTTCAATTCACCTACTTTTGAGGAGAAAAATAGTTATGATTACAATATGCCTCCTGTCTTTGATGATTATGGTGATGAGAATAATTATTCTGTTGAATCTGCTCCTACTACTATTGTTCATGTGGGGAGTATTAATCCTTTTATGCATGTGGCTCATGATAGGGATGCTTTATGTGATAGTTATATTGTTAGTTCTATTCATGATGCTACTGAAAGTGATTATGAGAGAGGGAAACATGGTTTGATGGATCTCAACAATATTGAGTTTCCCCTCTTTATGTTGCAATTCTTGAAGTTGTACTTGTTTTGCCTTCCTATGCTTTTTGCTTTGCGCTTTTATGACTTGTCTCTTTACAAGACTATTTTTCATAGGAAGTGGTTTAGATTTAAATGTGTTCCATACTTGCTTTTTGATGCTCTCTATTGCTTTAAGTTCCTATATGGCGCCTTTGCCTCAAGCTCTTATATGACGCCCACATGAGCATCTTTGCAAATTACTGCGCCTAGCTCAAAGGCGTTAAAGAAAAGCACTTTTGGGAGATAACCCATTGTTTATTTTTAGTAATTTTTCTTTTATTTGAGTCTTGGAAGTTATTACTACTGTAATGACCGCTCCTTATCCTTTTTTTTCATTGTTGAGCCAAGAGAAGCCTCTAATTTGAGTGAGGTAAGATTTGGGGATGTTGCTGTCCTGAAACTCTTTTCGGTGCTGCACCGTAAAAATTCGTGAAAATTCTCTGTATATCTTTTAGACCTGCGATTTCTTGTGCATATGCCCCAGGTAATATCCAAACTTTCATTAGTTTAACACTTTTTGATTTGAGCAACAGAAAACCCCTCAAAAATTCGACCTTTGTCAGCTGTTCTGTTTTGACAGATTTCTGCCAATATTTGTGTTGCCGCTTTATCGCTTTCTTTTTGAGTTCTTTTGATCACGGAACTTTTGGGGAAGTTGCTACAGTAGTATATACTTTATATGTGGTGGTTTTGGGTTGAAACCTGAAGCAAAAAGAGGTTGATTATATGTTATGCCTACACTAATGTTGCTAATAGATTTGTGTTTAGTTTTGTATGAAGGAAGTTTTCAAGTGTAGGGATTGGAGAATGATGAGATGAGATGAAGAATGGACAAAAGCTCAAGCTTGGGGATGCCCATGCATCACCCCAAGAAATATCCAAGAAGTACAAGCGTCAAAGCTTGGGGATGCCCCCGAGGCACCCCTTCTTCATCGGCAAAAATCAGGTCACCTTTCAAGACACTATATTTTTATTGCTTCATGCACTATGTGTTTTTCTTGGAGCGTCAGTTGTTTTTGTTTTCAGTTTTTTTTTATTTTTTTTTCTGCAATAAATGGTTAGATCACATCATGTTTCTTTTGGAGGAGATGAACTCGCTTTTCGTTTGCAAAGAACACTCTTGTTTTCACTCTTATCGTTCAACGAGTGTTCTCTTTTTCTGCTACTGCGTTTAGCTTGCATTTTTTGCCTTGATTTTTGTTTAGATCTTGTTTTATCTTTTCATCAAGGTGTATTTTTGCCTCTGGTTTTTATTGGTTTTCATCAAAAGAGGTGTTTAAAAAAATTTCAAATGGTGTTGGAAAAGAGAAAAAGCTTTATGCAAAAAGTGGTACAAGAAGGAGCTTGTGTAGACTGTGGCTTAGGCTTTTTCATGTCGTGCTTGATGTCTTTTTGATAGTATGCTTAGTGGTTTTGCTGTAGCATGACTTGTCTCAAATAACTGAGATTGCTTAATGAGCCTTTGAAAAAATCATGCGTTATTTTTATTGTATGGAAGCATTATTTTGGTTTTCTCCTTGATGCTTTATTTGGGTTGACTTGGCACATGCTCACACATGTTAGACTCATACAAAGTCGCCAATAGCCTCTATGATCATTTAGTTTTTGACTTTTGATGCCATCTTATGCTTCTTTTAATGTTGCTTTGTCGCTTTGCATGATTATGGCCATTATTGCTCTCTTAG
The DNA here is from genome assembly GCA_007115705.1 of Dactylis glomerata. Taxonomy (NCBI): domain Eukaryota; kingdom Viridiplantae; phylum Streptophyta; class Magnoliopsida; order Poales; family Poaceae; genus Dactylis; species Dactylis glomerata. Next base: position 803,580 of record QXEO01000350.1, on the reverse strand, counting down.
TTGGTCGCTCCCAGTCTTTTGCTAGCCCTCATTTTGTACTGAGTATGAGCTCTACTCGTGCATCCAACTCCTAAAAACCAAGTTTGCCATTGTGTCCACTATAAATTCCTATGCATGGTATTTGTAAGCCATTCCAAGTAAATTTTCATGTGCTACCTTTCAAAAAACCTTCAAAATACTTCTCGTTTTGTGACACTGTTTTCAGCTCATGGGGACGTAGTGGTCGGATTTGCTATCTTCCATATTGCTTATTCCAAAAAGAAAAAAAAGAAAAAAGGCACTCCTCCATGGAATGTGAATGTTGGTGGGCACCCGATGGAATCGGTTAGCCATGGTTTGAGAAAGGAAAAAAGGTGGGGAGGAGTGCCAAGTTTATAAAAAGACCACAAAAGTGCCAATCTCTCTCTCAAAAACTTGCTTCATTTTTGTATGGAAGATAGTAAGAACCCCATTGCTAGTCGTTGACAAAAGCAACCACCTCTCAAAACTCAAGTTTTATCTCTCTGTTTTACAAATGAAAAGCTCTAGCACATGTTTAATCACTGCTTCCCTCCGCGAAGGGCCTTTCTTTTACTTTTATGTTGAGTCACCACCTTCTACCTTTATGCACCATTAAGAGAGCATAGTTGTCATTCTGAGTATAATGTGCATTGTCCCAAAGTTTTCATTGATTGATTCATGATCATGGCTTCACTTGTTCTTAAATTATTTGTATCTAGTCGCCCTCTTAAACTTGAAGGTGTCCTATGCATTTATGTTTTGCTCTCTTTGAAGGACAAGCTGAAAACCATTTGTATGTTTTTCCTTATGATTTGAACACACGTTTGACTTTCATTGTTTCATTTTCATGATCTTTTGTTTGTGTTCATTTTCATGTTATAACATGGTTGCTAAGTTTTTATTGTCAAAGATTATATCTTTCATGCCCATGTTTTAAGTTCTTATGATCCCAGCTCACAAATGCTTACATATATGATCAAGATTGTGTAGGTGCATGTCACCTCAAAAATTATTATTTTGTTATCACTTACCTACTCGAGGACGAGCAGGAGTTAAGCTTGGGGATGCTGATACGTCTCAAACGTATCTATAATTTTTGATGCTCCATGCTTGTTTTTACACCATTTGCCTAATGTTTCGTTACACTTCGTGGCGTTTTTATGTGATTTCCGGAACTAACCTATTGACAAGATGCCACAGTGCCAGTTCCCTATTTTCTGCTATTTTTGTGTTTCAGAAAAGCTACACAGGAAATATTCTCGGAATTGGACGAAACAAGTTCCAGAAGTCTTATTTTTCCCGGAAGCTTCTCGAAGACTGAAAGAGAGCCGGAGGGGGGCCAGAGGCCGCCCTCACACATAGGTGGCACGGCCCAGGCCCTGGCCGCGCCACCCTGGTGTGAGGAGCCCCTGGCTGCCCCCTGAAGACGCCCCTTCGCCTATATAAAGCCTCGGGACGGAAAACCCTAGGGGAGTCGGCGAAATTTCTAGAACAGTTCCGCAGCGCCGCCGCCGTCAAAGCCAAATTTCGGGGGACAGAAGTCTCTGTTCCGGCACCCTGCCGGGACGGGGAAGTGCCCCCGGAGCCATCTCTATCGGTCTCCATCGCCGTCTCCGCCGTCTCCATCGACCTCACCGCCATCTCCATCAACCTTGCTGTCTCATATGATGAGGAGGGAGTAGTTCATCCCCAGGGCTGAGGGCTCTACTGGTAGCTATGTGGTTCACCTCTCTCTCCCATGATGTGATCTTTATGTGATCGTGAGCTTTGTATCATGTTGAACAAGTAGATGTTATTATTCAGATATTATGTGTACTCTAGTGGTGTTATTAAAGTAATCTATTCCTCCTGCCATGGTGTAACGGTGACAGTGCGTGCATCATGGTGGTACTTGGTCTAGGCTACGATTGTGATCTCTTATGGATTATGAGAATAATTACTGCTATGATAGTATTGAAGTGATCTTTTCCTCCTTTCATGGTGTAATGTTGACAGTGTGTGCACCGTGTTAGTACTTGGTCTATGTTACAATAATATCTATCTTGAGTTGTGCTTTGATTTGGATATCTCTATGAGTGGTGTTTGTCAAGTACTTGATGAACTTTAAGGGGTGCTTCTGTAGCCACTACGCAATGATTAGTGTTGTTCAATAGGAGAGTAATTCAGAGTACCATAGTGAAGAGAAGTTGTTTATTTGTTCAATTATGTTATATTTGTTGGGAGTGTGTCCACTAGTGAAAGTATGATCCCTGGGCCTTGTTTCCAAGCATTGCACATCGTTTACTTCCTGTTTTGTTACATGTTTGCTTGCAGCGATACTTATTCCATACTACATTTACTACTCATAATCATCACTACTACTTGTATTTCACTATCTCTTTGCCGAACTAGTGCACCTATACATCTGACAAGTGTATTGGGTGTGTTGGGGACACAAGAGACTTTCTGTATCATAATTGCAGGGTTGCTTGAGAGGGATAGCTTTGACCTCTTCCTCCCTGAGTTCGATAAACCTTGGGTGATCCACTTAAGGGAAACTTGCCGCTGTTCTACAAACCTCTGCACTTGGAGGCCCAACACTGTCTACAAGAACAGACGCATGCGTAGACATCAAATCCTCCAAAGTTTCTTCTGTTGTTTCTGTCAGCAACTCAGATTATGTGGAGAAGATGCCTTTCCCTCCTAAAGGATATGTGGAGAAGATGCCCTTCAAGTCTCTCCCTCCTAAAGGAGAGAGTAAGAAGAGTATGAAGAAGAAGAAGAGGAGTAAAAGGCGAGAGGACACGGTATGTTCCCCTAAGCGTTATGATCCTGCTATAGATTATGATAATTCTGATTGGGATGATGTTCTCATGCCTGTTACCTATGTTAGTGATCATGATTGGGAAAAGCACTCTACTTTTGATATTGAAAATCTTTTTGGTACCAATTCTAAGGTTAATAATTGTTGTACCATTAGTACTATCCATGTTCCTTCTTATGATGATATGTTTGATGAGTATGCTTTGCGAAATAGTTGCTCTCTAGCTTGTGATGATACTAAACCTCTAGTTTATGATGGTTATGATGATGGGTATAATATTTTCAGTTCACCTACTTTTGAGGAGAAAATTAGTTATGATTATAATATGCCTCCTATTTTTGATGATTATGGTGATAAGACTAATTATTTTGTTGAATCTGCTCCTACTACAATTGTTCATGTGGGAGTATTAACTCTTTTATGCATGTGGCTCATGATAGAGATGCTTTATGTGATATTTATATTATTAGTTCTATTCATGATGCTACTGAAAGTTATTTTGAGAAAGGGAAACATGGTTTGATGGATCTCAACAATATCGAGTTTCCCCTCTTTATGTTGCAATTCTTGAAGTTGTACTTGTTTTACCTTCCTATGCTTTTTGCTTTGCGCTTTCATGACTTGTGTCTTTACAAGACTATTTTTCATAGGAAGTGGTTTAGATTTAAATGTGTTCCATACTTGCTTTTTGATGCTCTCTATTGCTTTAAGTTCCTATATGGCGTCTTTGCCTCAAGCTCTTATATGGCGCCCACATGAGCATCTTTGCAAATTACTGCGCCTAGCTCAAAGGCGTTAAAGAAAAGCACTCTTGGGAGATAACCCATTGTTTATTTTCAGTACTTTTTCTTTTATTTGAGTCTTGGAAGTTATTACTACTGTAATAACCGCTCCTTATCCTTTTCATTTCGTTGTTGTGCCAAGAGAAGCCTCTAATTTGAGTGAGGTAAGATTTGGGGATGTTGCTGTCCTGAAACAGTTTTCGGTGCTGCACCGTAAAAATTCGTGAAAATTCTCTATATATATTTTGGACCTGCGATCTCTTGTGCATATGCCCCAGGTTATATCCAAACTTTCATTATTTGAACACTTTTTGATTTGAGTAACAGAAAACCCTCTAAAAAATCGACCTTTGTCAGCTGTTCTGTTTTGACAGATTTCTGCCAATATTTGTGTTTGCCGCTTTATCGCTTTATTTTTGAGTTCTTTTGATCATGGAACTTTTGGGGAAGTTGCTACAGTAGTTTATACTTTATATGTGGTGGTTCTGAGTTGAAACCTGAAGCAAAAAGGGTTGATTCAATGCTATGCTTACACTAATGTTGCTAATAGAATTGTGTTTAGTTTTGTATGAAGGAAGTTTTCAAGTGTAGGGATTGGAGAATGATGAGATGAGATGAAGAATGGAAAAAAGCTCAAGCTTGGGGATGCCCATGCAACCCCCAAGAAATATCCAAGAGGTACAAGCGTCAAAGCTTGGGGATGCCCCCGAGGCACCCCTTCTTCATCGGCAAAAATCAGGTCACCTTTCAACACACTATATTTTTATTGCTGCATGCACTATGCATTTTTCTTGAAGCGTCTTTACTTTTGCTTTCAGTTTTCTTTTGTTTTGTTTGCTGCAATAATTGGTTAGATCACAGCATGTTTCTTTTGGAGGATATGAACTCGCTTTTCATTTGCCAAGAACACTCTAGTTTTCACTCTTATCGTTCAATGAGTGTTCTCTTTTTCTGCTACTGCGTTTAGCTTGCATTTTTCGCCTTGATTTTTGTTCAGATTTTTTTTAATCTTTGCATCAAGGTGTATTTGGACCTCTGGTATTTATTGGTTTTCATCAAAAGAGGTGTTTATAAAAAGTTTGAATGGTGTTGGAAAAGAGAAAATGTTTCATGCAAAAAAAGTGGTACAAGAAGGAGCTTGTGTAGACTGCGGCCTAGGCTTTTGCATGTCGTGCTTGATGTCTTTTTGATAGTATGCTTAGTGGTTTTGCTGTAGCATGACTTGTCTCAAATAACTGAGATTGCTTAATGATCCTTTGAAAAAATTATGCATTGTTTTAATTATTTGGAAGCATTATTTTGGTTTTCTCCTTTGATGCTTTATTTGGGTTGACTTGGCGCATGCTCACACATGTTTGACTCATACAAAGTCGCCATAGCCTCTATGATCATTTAGTGTTTGACTTTTGATGCCATCTTATGTTTCTTTTAATGTCGCTTTGTCGCTTTGCATGATTATGGCCGTTATTGCTCTCTTAGTTGGTCGCTCCCCGTCTTTTGCTAGCCCTCGCCTTGTACTGAGTATGAGCTCTACTCGTGCATCCAACTCCCAAAAAGTAAGTTTGCCATTGTGTCCACTATAAATTCCTATGCATGGTATTCGCAAGCCATTCCAAGTAAATTTTCATGTGCTACCTTTCAAAAACCTTCAAAACACTTCTCGTTTTCTGACACTGTTTTCAGCTCATGGGGACGTAGTGGTCGGATTTGCTATCTTCCATATTGTCTTATTCCAAAAAGAATAAAAAAAAGAGAAAAAAAGAAAGAAAAAAAGGCACTCCTCCATGGTATGTGAATGTTGGTGGGCACCCGATGGAATCGGTTAGCCATGGTTTGTGAAAGAAAAAAAGGTGGGGAGGAGTGCCAAGCTTTATAAAAGAGCACAAAAGTGCCAATCTCTCTCTCGAAAACTTGCTTCATTTTTGTATGGAAGATAGTAAGAACCCCATTGCCAGTCGTTGACAAAGACAACCACCTCTCAAAACCAATTTTTATCTCTCTGTTTTACAAATGAAAAGCTCTAGAACATGTTTAATCACTGCTTCCCTCTGCGAAGGGCCTTTCTTTTACTTTTATGTTGAGTCACCACCTTCTATCTTTATGCACCGTCTAAGAGAGGATAGTTGTCATTCTGAGTATAATGTGCATTATCCCAAAGTTTATCATTGATTGATTCATGACTATGGTTTCACTTGTTCTTAAATTACTTGTATCTAGTCACCCTCTTAAACTTGAAGGTGTCCTATGCATTTATGTTTTGCTATTCCATGAGGGACAAGCTAAAAACCATTTGTATGTTTTTCCATATGATTTGAACACACGTTTGACTTTCATTGTTTCATTTTTATGATCTTTTGTTTGTGTTCATTTTCATGTTATAACATAGTTGCTAAGTTTCTATTATCAAGATTATGTCTTTCATGCCCATGTTTTAAGTTCTTTGATCTCAGCACTCAATGCTTTACCTATATGATCAAGATTGTGATGGTGCATGTCACCTCAAAAATTATTTCTTTTGTTATCACTTACCTACTCGAGGACGAGCAGGAGTTAAGCTTGGGGATGCTGATACGTCTCAAACGTATCTATAATTTTTGATGCTCCATGCTTGTTTTTACCCCATTTGCCTTGTGTTTCATTACAGTTTGTGGCGTTTTTATGCGATTTCCGGAACTAACCTATTGACAAGATGCCACAGTGCCAGTTCCCTGTTTTCTGCTGTTTTTGTGTTTCAGAAAAGCTACATAGGAAATATTCTCGGAATTGGACAAAACAAGTTCCAGAACTCCTATTTTTCCCGGACGAGGACCGAAAGAGAGCCGGAGGGGGGCCAGGGGCCAGCCTCACACTAGGGCGGCGCGGCCCAGGCCCTGGCCACGCCCCCTCTATGGGATGAGGCCCTGGAAGCCCCCTGACGACGCCCCTTTGGTACGTCTCCAACGTATCTATAATTTTTGATGCTCCATGCTTGTTTTTACACCATTTGCCTAATGTTTCATTACACTTCGTGGCACTTTTATGCATTTTCCGGAACTAACCTACTAACAAGTCGCCATAGTGTCAGTTCCCTGTTTTCTGCTGTTTTTGTGTTTCGGAAAAGCTACAGAGGAAATATTCACGGAATTGGACGAAACAAAAGCCAGTCATCCAGAAATCCACCGAAGCTTCGAGAGAACCGAAGAGGAGACGGAGTGGGGCCACGAGGGCCCCACAAACCAGGGTGGCGCGGCCCAGCCCCTGGCCACGCCCCCTATGTGTGAGGGCGCCTCAGTCCACTTCTGACGATGCCCCTTCACCCATAAAGACCCCCCGATGGGAAAAACCTAAGTACCCGATCAATTTTCCAGAACACATCGCGATCCGCCACCGCCGTCGACCCGGAGATTGGGAGGGTCCAGAAGCTCTTCCCGGCACCCTGCCGGAGAGGGGAATCGCCACCGGAGGTCTTCTTCATCGCCATGCTTGCCTCCGGAGCGATGAGTGAGTAGTCTACCTTGGACTATGGGTCCATAGCAGTAGCTAGATGGTTGTCTTCTCCACCATGTGCTTCATGTTTAGATCTCATGAGCTGCCCTACATGATTGAGATCACCGTTATGTAATTCTACATGTTGTGTTTGTTGGGATCCGATGAATATTGGTGTTATGATTGAGTTGCTATACTGAAATATATCTTATGTTATCTCTATGTTGTTTATGATCTTGCATGCTCTCTGTTGTTAGTAGCTATCTTGGCCGAGTAGTTGCTAGTAACTCCAAGAGGGGGTATTTATGCTCGATAGTTGGGTTCATGCCTCTATTTAATCTGGGGGAGTGACAGAAACCTCTAAGGTTGTAGATGTGCTGTTGCCACTAGGGAGAAAATAACATTCATATGCTCGAGGGCATATTCTTTGTTTACATTACACACTTTGCTTAATGCAATTATCTGTTGTTCGCAACTTAATACTCATGGGGTGTTCAGATGATATCCTCGTGAGTGGATTATTAGTCATAGATGCAGTTGGATGGCGGTCTATGTATTTTGTTGTAATGCCCAGAGTAAATTGCATAGTGATCTTCTTGACATATCACATTATCTTTATTCTATCAATTGCCCAACTGTAATTTGTTTACCCAGCATGTGTTATTTATCTTATGTAGAGACACCACTAGTGAAATGTGGATCCCGGTCCTATTTCCATCATATTGCTATCACCTGTTTACTTTACTCGCACTGTTTACTTTACTTGCATACTTCTATTGTTTTCCACTCGATACGCTCATACCCTTTGTTTCAAGCAAATCGGTGAGATTGACAACCTCATCGTAAGTTGGGAACAAAGTATTTGGTTGTGTTGTGTGCAGGTTCCGCGTTGCTATTGGCTGAAGATGCGCTAACAAGATATCATTGACGGCGCCCTTGTTAGAGCATCACGCAGCTAGTGGGCATCACCTTTAGTCGTTTGTCTGCTCCTCTCCTGATCGACAAACCTTGGTTTCTAACTGAGGGAAAAGCTTGCTGCTGTGCTCATCACACCTTCCGCTTGGGGTTCCCAACCGACTGGTTATAATCATCATCATCAACTACATGCCAGCCATCAAGCCCTTTTCTGGCGCTGTTGCCGGGGAGGAAGTAGAAGACTTCTACGAGGGGAGTTTTTCGCACGCACATCCTTTACTTTGTTTTATAGTTTTGCTTTACTTTATTTTTACTTGCATTGTTTTATATCAAAAACCCAAAAAAATTAGAATCCTTGATAGTTGTTTTTACTTGCCTACTTTTAGTTTTGCTGAAATGGCTAATCCTGAAAACACCAAGTTGTGTGATTTTACTAGCATGAACAATAGTGATTTTATCTGCACTCCTATTGCGCCACCTGCTCCTGCTGCAAACTTTTATGAGATTAAGCCTGCTTTATTAAACCTTGTTATAAAAGAGCAATTTTCTGGTACCAGTACTGAAGATGTTGCAGCTCATCTCAACAATTTTGTTGAGCTATGTGAGATGCAAAAATATAAGGATGTAGAAAGTGATATTATTAAGCTTAAGTTGTTTCCTTTTTCTTTGAGAGGAAAAGCTAAAGATTGGTTGCTATCTTTGACTAAGAATAGTATTGATTCATGGGCTAAGTGTAAGGATGCTTTTATTGGTAGATATTATCCTCCTGCTAAAATTATATCTTTGCGTAGCAATATTATGAAGTTTAGTCAATTTGATAATGAACATGTTGCTCAAGCTTGGGAAAGAATGAAATCTATGATAAAGAATTGTCCCACTCATGGACTGACTACTTGGATGATTGTTCAAACTTTTTATGCAGGACTGAATTTTTCTTTGAGGAACCTATTGGATTCAGCTGCTGGAGGCACTTTTATGTCCCTTACCTTGGGCGCCGCAACAAAGCTACTTGACAACATGATGGTAAATTATTCCGAATGGCACACTGAGAGAGCTCCACAAGGTAAGAAGGTAAATTCTGTTGAGGAAACCTCTTCCTTGAGTGATATGATTGATACCATTATGGCTATGCTTGCTAATGATAGGACTCATGTTGATCCTAATAATGTTCCTTTAGCCTCTTTGGTTGCTCAATAAGAACATGTTGATGTGAACTTCATTAGAAACAATAATTTTAACAACAATGCTTATAGGAACAATTTTGCTAGTAACAATTATAGGCCGTATCCTTCTACCAATGGTAATGGTTATGGTAATCCTTATGGTAATTCCTACAACAACACTAGGGCCGCACCCACTGAACTTGAAGTCATGCTCAAAGACTTCATGGTAAAACAATCTACTTTTAACAAGTCTGTTGAGGAAAAGTTAGGCAAAATTGATATTCTTGCTTCTAAAGTTGATAGCCTTGCTCATGATGTTGAACTTCTGAAATTAAAAGTGTTGCCTAATGATGTGAAAGAGAACAATGTTTTTGCTACTGCTAATGCTATTCAAGTTGGAATTGATGAAAATGTTAGATTGTTAGCAGAATTGCATGCTAGATGGGAAAGAGAGGATGATATTGCTAGGAATATGAAAGTTTATACTATTACTACCTCTAATGATGTTGTTCCTAATGCTAGCAATCCTCTTACTTTGATTGGTGTAGAGAAAACTCCCACTCCTTGTGTTAAAAAGCCTAAAACTGCCAAAACTTTTTCTCAAAAGAGTGCTGAATTTTTTTGGAGTGTAGGAGATGATAACTCTATTTCCTTTAATGATTTTGATGTTGATGGCTGCAATATATCAGAAGTAATTTTGTTCTTGCAAAAGCTTGCTTTGACTCCCAATGCTAGTTCTTTAAATATTGCTTTTACTAAGCGTATTACCAATGCTCTCATGAAAATTAGGGATGAAAAATTGCAACAAAAAGCTTCTGTTCCCAAGAAGTTAGAAGATGATTGGGAACCCATCATTGATATGCATGTTAATGGTTTTGATTGCCATGCTTTATGTGATCTAGGTGCTAGTATTTCTATCATGCCTAGAAAATTTTATGACATGCTTGATTTACCACCGCTTGAAAAGTGTTATTATGATGTTCCTATTGCTGATGTTGCTAAGAAGAAACCTTTGGGAAGGATTAATGATGTTCTTATTATGGTTAACAATAACCTTGTTCCCGTTGATTTTCTCGTTATGGATGTTGAATGCCATGCTTCATGTCCTATTATTTTGGGAAGACCCTTTCTTTGAACTGTAGGTGCCATCATTGATATGAGAGAAGGCACCATCAAATATCAATTCCCACTAAAGAAAGGTATGGAACACTTCCCTAGGAAAAGAAAGAAATTACTTTTTGACTCTATTCTTAGAGAAAATTATGAGCTTGATGCTTCATCTCTTGATGTTACTTGATTCGCAATTTTCTGCGCCTAGCTCAAAGGCGTTAAAGAAAAGCACTCTTGGGAGATAACCCAATGTTTTATTTTCAACACTTTTTCTTTTATTTGAGTCTTGGAAGTCATTACTACTGTAATGACCTCTCCTTATCATTTTTATTCCATTTTTGTGCCAAGAGAAGCCTCTAATTTGAGTGAGGTAAAGATTTGGGGATGTTGCTGTCCTGAAACTGTTTTCAGTGCTGCACCGTAAAAATTCATGAAAATTCTCTGTATATCTTTTAGACCTGCGATTTCTTGTGCATATGCCCCAGGTTATATCCAAACTTTCATCTGTTGAACACTTTTTGATTTGAGCAACATAAAACCCCTTTAAAAATCGGCCTTTATCAGCTGTTCTGTTTTGACAGATTTCTGCCACTATTCGTTTTTGCCGCTTTATCGCTTTCTTTTCGAGTTCTTTTGATCACGGAACTTTTTGGGGAAGTTGCTACAGTAGTATATACTTAATATGTGGTGGTTTTGGGTTGAAACCTGAAGCAAAAGAGGTTGATTATATGTTATGCTTACACTAATGTTGCTAATAGATTTGTGTTTAGTTTTGTATGAAGGAAGTTTTCAAGTGTAGGGATTGGAGAATGATGAGATGAGTTGAAGAATGGACAAAAGCTCAAGCTTGGGGATTCCCATGCATCACCCTAAGAAATATCCAAGAAGTACAAGCGTCAAAGCTTGGGGATGCCCCCGAGGCACCCCTTCTTCATCGGCAAAAATCAGGTCACCTTTCAAGACACTATATTTTTATTGCTTCATGCACTATGTGTTTTTCTTGGAGCATCAGTTGTCTTAGTTTTCATTATTAGTTTTGTTTTGTTTGCTGCAATAAATGGTTGGACCCCAACAAATTTCTTTTGGAGAAGTTGCCTTGCTTTTCATTTGCCAAGAACGCTCTAGTTTTCACTCTTATAAAAAACCGAGTGTTCTTCTTTTTCTGCTACTGCTTTTGGTTTTCGTTTTTGCCTTGATTTGCGTTCAGATCTTCTTATATTTATTTATCAAGGTGTGTTTTTGCCTCTGATCTTTATTGGTTTTCATCAAAAGAGTTGGATTTAAAAAGTTCGAATGGTGTTGGAAAAGAGAAAAAGCTTTATGCAAAAAAGTGGTACAAGAAGGAGCTTGTGTAGACTGCGGCTTAGGCTTTTTCATGTCATGCTTGATGTCTTTTTGATAGTATGCTTAGTGGTTTTGCTGTAGCATGACTTGTCTCAAATAACTGAGATTGCTTAATGAGCCTTTGAAAAAATCATGCGTTGTTTTAATTATTTGGAAGCATTATTTTGGTTTTCTCCTTGATGCTTTATTTGGGTTGACTTGGCGCATGCTCACACATGTTAGACTCTTACAAAGTCGCCAATAGCCTCTATGATCATTTAGCTTTTGACTTTTGATGCCATCTTATGCTTCTTTTAATGTCACTTTGTCGCTTTGCATGATTATGGCCATTATTGCTCTCTTAGTTGGTCGCTCCCAGTCTTTTGCTAGCCCTCGCCTTGTACTGAGTATGAGCTCTACTCGTGCATCCAACTCCTAAAAACCATGTTTTCCAAAGTGTCCACCATACATACCTATTAGCAATTTGCTATTCCAAGTAAATTTGACTTGCTTTTATTTTCTCTTCAAATTAAACTCTTACCAGTGTTATGCGAAAATTGGTCAGTAAAGCTCTCACGAACCGGAAGGCCCACCTTACTTTTTCTTGTTCTTAAAAATTTGACATTGTGGTCTCTTATGTTGAGTTGTTATGCTTGCAAGTTGTAAGTTGGATACTAGCCCAACCATGCTGTCATGGGGCAAGCTTTCAACATTGCACTTCTTATTTGAGTTGATATCGTGATCTTTTGTTTATAGATGCCTGCGGTGTGAAATGAATTGGGAATCTTGCGGGGATCATGGAGTTTGTATATGTGTTAGGGAAACGCTTGGGCCGCCAATCTAAGCCATGCATAATTCATGGTGGAAATTTGCAGCATACCCATAGTGGACATTCGACGACGCATCTCAAAATAAAAAGCTAAACAAATGGCAAATAAAAAAGATGTCGAGGTGTTCATTGTCTGCTTGTCCTGTTATTTTGATGTGGGCTTGTTCCATGTCATCGGGCACGGAGGTACCCCGTTGGCGGTTCTCGATGATACATATATACTTACAATGACAAGAGCCTTGCTTGGGACTCTAAGTAAAGTAGCATGAGGTTTGGGTACTCGTATTCACGGGACACGAGGTTTTCGACTTATGATTTGTCAAGCATATGCATCATAATTGTTCTCACATTAACTTTAACCATTCAAGATGCTTATGATGGGGGCAATGAGAGCTCAAAGCCGGTAAGTACCATAATTTTTGAAGGTCTATAAAACTTGCAATCACTGTTTCCCTCCGCGAAGGGCCTTTCTTTTTACTTTTATGTTGAGTCACCACCTTCTATCTTTATGCACCATTAAGAGAGCATAGTTGTCATTCTTAGTATAATGTGCATTGTCCCAAAGTTTTCATTGATTGATTCATATTGTTGGTTTCACTTGTTCTCAAATTATTTGTATCTAGTCGCCCTCTTAAACTTGAAGGTGTCCTATGCATTTATGTTTTGCTCTCCATGAAGGACAAGCTGAAAACCATTTGTATGTTTTTCCTTATGATTTGAACACATGTTTGACTTTCATTGTTTCAGTTTCATGATCTTTTGTTTGTGTTCATTTTCATGTTATAACATGGTTGCTAAGTTTTTATTGTCAAGATTATATCTTTCAGGCCCATGTTTTAAGTTCTTTTGATCCCAGCTCACAAATGCTTACGAGCAGGAGTTAAGCTTGGGGATGCTGATACGTCTCAAACGTATCTATAATTTTTGATGCTCCATGCTTGTTTTTACACCATTTGCCTTGTGTTTCGTTACAGTTTGTGGCGTTTTTATGCGATTTCTGGAACTAACCTATTGACAAGATGCCACAGTGCCAGTTCCCTGTTTTCTGCTGTTTTTGTGTTTCAGAAAAGCTACATAGGAAATATTCTCGGAATTGGACAAAACAAGTTCTAGAACTCCTATTTTTCCCGGACGAAGGACGAGGACCGAAAGAGAGCCGGAGGGGGGCCAGGGGCCAGCCTCACACTAGGGCGGCGCGGCCCAGGCCCTGGCCACGCCCCCTATGTGGGAGGAGGCCCTGGAAGCCCCCTGACGACGCCCCTTTGGTACGTCTCCAACGTATCTATAATTTTTTATGCTCCATGCTTGTTTTTACACCATTTGCCTAATGTTTCATTACACTTCGCGGCACTTTTATGCATTTTCCGGAACTAACCTACTAACAAGTCGCCATAGTGCCAGTTCCCTGTTTTCTGCTGTTTTTGTGTTTCGGAAAAGCTACACAGGAAATATTCACGGAATTGGATGAAACAAAAGCCAGTCGTCCAGAAATCCACCGAAGCTTCGAGAGAACCGAAGAGGAGACGGAGTGGGGCCACGAGGGCCCCACAAACCAGGGCGGCGCGGCCCAGCCCCTGGCCATGCCCCCTATGTGTGAGGGCGCCTCGGTCCACTTCTGACGATGCCCCTTCGCCTATAAAGACCCCCCGACAGGAAAAACCTAAGTAGCCGATCAATTTTCCAGAACACATCGCGATCCGCCACCGCCGTCGACCCGGAGATTGGGAGGGTCCAGAAGCTCTTCCCGGCACCCTGCCGGAGAGGGGAATCACCACCGGAGGTCTTCTTCATCGCCATGCTTGCCTCTGGAGCGATGAGTGAGTAGTCTACCTTGGACTATGGGTCCATAGCAGTAGCTAGATGGTTGTCTTCTCCACCATGTGCTTCATGTTTAGATCTCATGAGCTGCCCTACATGATTGAGATCACCGTTATGTAATTCTACATGTTGTGTTTGTTGGGATCCGATGAATATTGGTGTTATGATTGAGTTGCTATACTGAAATATATCTTATGTTATCTCTATGTTGTTTATGATCTTGCATGCTCTCCGTTGTTAGTAGCTATCTTGGCTGAGTAGTTGCTAGTAACTCCAAGAGGGGGTATTTATGCTCGATAGTTGGGTTCATGCCTCTATTTAATCTGGGGGAGTGACAGAAACCTCTAAGGTTGTAGATGTGCTGTTGCCACTATGGAGAAAACAACATTCATATGCTCGAGGGCATATGCTTTGTTTACATTACACACTTTGCTTAATGCAATTATCTGTTGTTCGCAACTTAATACTCATGGGGTGTTCGGATGATATCCCCGTGAGTGGATTATTAGTCATAGATGCAGTTGGATGGTGGTCTATGTATTTTGTTGTAATGCCCAGAGTAAATCGCATAGTGATCTTCTTGACATATCATGTTATCTTTATTCTATCAATTGCCCAACTGTAATTTGTTTACCTGGCATGTGTTATTTATCTTATGGAGAGACACCACTAGTGAACTGTGGATCCCGGTCCTATTTCCATCATATTGCTATCACCTGTTTACTTTACTCGCACTGTTTACTTTACTCGCATACTTCTATTGTTTTCCACTCGATACGCTCATACCCTTTGTTTCAAGCAAACCGGTGAGATTGACAACCTCATCGTAAGTTGGGAACAAAGTATTTGGTTGTGTTGTGTGCAGGTTCCGCGTTGCTATTGGCTGAATTTGCGCTAACAAGATATCGTTAACGGCGCCCTTGTTAGAGCATCACGCAGCTAGTGGGCATCACCTTCAGTCGTTTGTCTGCTCCTCTCCTGATCGACAAACCTTGGTTTCTAACTGAGGGAAAAGCTTGCTGCTGTGCTCATCAAACCTTCCGCTTGGGGTTCCCAACCGACTGGTTATAATCATCATCATCAACTACACGCCAGCTGTAACATCCCAAGATTTTATCAAATTTTGGGGGGAAAAAATTTCGTTTTTATTTTGCTTGTGTTGATTGAAAATTCACAGGGATTTTAAAACTTTTTGAGTCTATTTGAAAGCTTTAGTGAAAACCATTTTAAATCCTCTATTTATTTCTTGAAGAACTTCTTTGAGAAAAATAAAGTATCAAAGTACTATTTTCCTTTCTTTTATTTCAAACCTATGCAAGCTACTTGCAAAGGCTACGTTCTAAAATGTTTCTTTGGTCTAAAAGGGTTGCTTTGCAAAAGGGTGGTTTGAAAACAATTTGTAGATAATATTTTATAAAGTGTTATCCTCTTATTTTAAAAGTATTTATTCTCAAACCCTATTTCTATTATAGATTATGCAAGTAAGCCCTTTGGCCAATTTATAAAGTTTTTCTTAAAAATCATACTTTGTTCAAAAAACTTGTCTTCTTACAGTTCCAGATTGCTATGTTGAATTCTAGGAAATTTTACAAATTGATTTGAATCAATTGAACCAAATTTGCAAAGGCTACAAAAGAAATAAGAAAACAGAAAAGGAAAAGGAGAAAGAAGAAATAAAATAAAACGGACCCCGGGGAACCCTTTCAGCCCAACCGAGAAAAGAGCCCGCGGCCCAGGAAGCCTCTTAACCGAACCGGTACCCTCTCCCTTCCCTCCTTCTCACTGACTGGTGGGACCCCTTCGTCAGGGCGAAGTCGTCTTCAAGCTTGGACCGAAAAACTCGCCGGAGACCGTTTCCCTCTCTGTAAATTCTCCCTCCTTAATTCCTGATTAAATGCCTGGCCGTTTCTACACCGCACCACACCTATAAATACCCCAGCACCTCCGCCCCCTTCTCCCTTTGCTTCCCCTCGAGTTTGTCGCCTGGCCACCGCGGAATTGCTCGCCGGAGCAATGAACCTCCGCCACGGTAATCCGCCGAATCCGACGAACCGCCGGTACCCCTCCTTATCTCACCGATCCCATTCTCCTTCTCATGACCTGGCGCATCCCCTGATGCCCTCTTTTGGTTCTAACTCGCAGGGAAACGAGCACCCGAAGCTCGCCGGCGTCTGCGCATCCTCCGGCCGCTCCTCGTCGCAGCTCCTGGAAGCAATAGGCCCCTCCGACCACTCACCCGAGCTTCCCACGCCGTTCTGCACCCCGTCCACTTGTTCGCCAGCCTCGGGGAGGTCCAGAACCCCGCCAGAGTCAACCACCTGGCCGCTACCTCACCGCCGGCAAGCCGGAACCCTAGCCCCGCGGTGAGATCTCCCTCCCCTTTCTTCTGCACCGTTAGATCCAGATCCAGTGGCCACAATTGATCACTTAACTCAATCGGTATGGAACGATCCGGACCATCAAATACCCTTCAGATCCAATGGCTCAGGAAGCAGATCCGGCCGAACCGGTATCAGCCAATGGCATCGCGCCACGTGTTGGCTTCTATTTAAACAGCATTTCGAATTAGGATTTCAAACCAGAATTGAGCCCAATCTTGCAAAAATCATATCTTTTAATCTATAAGTCCAAAAATAGCAAATAATATCTCGTTGGAATCCTTAGGAAGTCTAGAATCCATCAGTACCATAAAATCTTATATTTTATGGGTTCAATTTGAAACTATTTACAAATTGGAATCAAACCTTCTATTAGCTGGTTAAATCCATATCTTTAGTTCTGTTAATCCAAAAATTACAAATTTGTAGTCTCTGGAATCCCCTCAACTTGTAAAACATCATAGGATCAAGAAATTCCAAAGTTGATACGTGCACACACTTTGTGCATTCAAATCTCTCCAAATCACTAATTTGATCATAGTTTGAATTCTATAACTTATTTTTGAGTGATTCCAATTGCAGTGACTTTGTATTACTGCAAGCTATCCAGTAGCATCACTCCCATAATTTCTTGAATCACTTCACAATTATTCAAATTCTAATATGAGAATTTGAGTAGTTCCTATATAGATAAATTCCATTTCTATTTCAATTAATAATTCCTTCTACCATAGCAAATCTCATAATCATACCTAGTCATCAATGTTATCTGAATAACATCTTGATCAAGATCATATCTACTTAGACCTATCTTGTCTAGTTCACACATATTCAAATTACAATTGTGTTGTTTGAGTAAAGTGTGACACATCTCAATCCTAGATTCTATGCTTGCTATCCTTGTAGTGTTGATCAAATCAACATTATGGCACCTATCTGACACTCCTTGTACCTAATAGAAACCTTAAACCATAATCTCAAATGTTATCTACCCATACTCAATCATCTGTTCACCTGATCCTGATTTCATGTGTAGTACTATTCAATTAACAAATGAGTTAATTGAGTAACTCAATGTTTCATGAATCCTTGACCCATACCTTGTCCAACTAGACATATTTTGTCTAATTCATATTATACTCAAATTGCAATTGTGCTACTTGAGTAGAATATGAATGCATCTCAAACCTAGATTTTGTTAATGTGGAGTTGTTATAACCCATACCATAGTATGTGTTATACACCATGTTGATCAATGAACCATTTGAGCCATGTCCTCCAAAATCAATCATTCATACCCAATCCAATGCCTACTTAATCTTGTTCACATGTACTGAACTATTCAACTTGCAAATGTGCTAATTGAGTAGTTTAGACATTCTTATGCCTAGTCCAATTCTCTCTCAATCATATTGATCTTCCCCAGCTAAGCTCTCAAATCCATATCTCACAATTCATATTTCCTTGCCAAATCTTTCTATCATAACATATCAATAAATCAAAATTGTTAAACAAACACTTTTCAATTGTTTGATTTGTTTGATTGTATTGGTATGGTGTGTTTATGGTATGCTATTTCTGTGCTATAGTTGGTGCGAAGAGCTACGTGCTTAGTCGAGAGAAGTGAAACGTCGTGATCTTCAAAAAGGCAAGTGACACACATACTTCCACCTATCTTTTATTATATGCATTAGTGATTTCAATACTGTGCATGATATGAAAATTTTCAAAGTGGTTATGAAATGCTTAGCTCCTAGTAGTGGTAGCTATCCCTTAAAACCCCACCTGCTAGGATTGCAAACTTGCTTTGCAAAATGATGCCATGCCGTGTTTTCAAATTGATATGAAAATTAACAACCCAATGAATCACCTGGGTGCAATCTTGTGGCTACTCAGGGCCACACACCTGGCTATCAACCCAGGACATGTGTGGTGGTTATCACCTGAGGGTACACAACTCGGGGCCACACACCTGGCTATCAACCCAGGACATGTGTGGTGGTTATCACCTGAGAATACTTTGTATTGGTTGTACCTAGGAACAGAGAGAGGACATGTCGATCGAAAGGAATCTCATCACCTTTTCAAAATAATTAAAACTTGAACAGTGACTACTTAGGGCCACACACCTGACTATCAACTCAGGATATGTGTGGTGGTTATCACCTAAGGGTCCTCACCAATCCCAAGACTAACTACTTAGGGCCACACACCTGACTATCAACTTAGGACATGTGTGGTGGTTATCACCTAAGGGTTACCTTGGGGCTTAAATTGAGTAACTACTCAGGACTGCACACCTGGCTATCAACCCAGGATATGTGTGGTTGTCATCGCCTGAGGGTTATTCTAGCTTTAATTGAGTAACTACTCAGGACTGCACACCTGGCTATCAACCCAGGATATGTGTGGTTGTCATCGCCTGAGGGTTATTCTAGTTTTAATTGAGTAACTACTCAGGACTGCACACCTGGCTATCAACCCAGGATATGTGTGGTTGTCATCGCCTGAGGGTTATTCTAGTTTTAATTGAGTAACTACTCAGGACTGCACACCTGGCTATCAACCCAGGATATGTGTGGTTGTCATCGCCTGAGGGTTATTCTAGTTTTAATTGAGTAACTACTCAGGACTGCACACCTGGCTATCAACCCAGGATATGTGTGGTTGTCATCGCCTGAGGGTTATTCATGTTTTGTTGAGTTACTACCCAGGGCTACACAACTTGGCTATCAACCCAAGGCTTGTGTGGTGGTTATCACCTGGGGGTTATCTTGACCTTAAAGAAAAACCAAAATGTTTTAAAAATGTTTTGATAGGATAAAACTTGCTTTATGCAATTTAGCCATAAGATCCACCAGCCAAATGTCATGTAGTATAGTCTTTCCACAAAATGCCACCAAATATGTGTCATTTGCCAGTACATCATTGTACTGACCCCTTCGGGGCTGTATATTCAAACGTGCAGGTTTTATATCGAGTAAGGAACCAGGAGTAGGATCTCGAGACTACATTCCAACATGTCTGCCTATGGCACGTGATGAAGAATGGAGGCTCACTACAACTATGCTTTATGCTGTGTACTCGTAAGGTTGAAGACCTATGTAACTGGATTTACATTGTAATATTGATGCTATTGCAATGAATACTATATTTTGTACTGTGGTGCTATCTACTGATCCAGGGAATGGCACAATACATAGGAGTTCTGCCTTTAGCAAAAGGCAGGGCATTACAGAATGGTATCAGAGCATAGTGTTGCCTGTAGGATCGAGACCCTAGGTTTGGATTAGGGATAGGAAGACCCTAGGATAAAAATCTCTATCTCATCTTACTTTTATTTAAAAAGAATGTTTGTATCTTGAAACTCCTTGTATTTCTCCCCTATTTCATTTTCAAATGATTCCCTTAGATGAACCAACTCCCAGAACCATCAAGAAAGGACAGAAGAACACAATGTGCTAGAAGAATGAGACTTCTACTTCATAGGTTGACCTTGATCCAACATGAAGAACTACATTGAAGACCAACAAAGAGCTCGAGGAAATGTGGATATGAAGGTTGCCCAACACCAACGATGCATTGGGAAGTGGAAATAAGAAATGGAACAATGAAACTATAATAGAATAGACCACCAAGATTCTAGTTTATAGAACCAACGATTTATAGATGCTTCTATGATCATACAAAATTGGTGTATGACCATATTATTTCGTTAGCGTGTTTTTCCAAAACTTATCAAAAGGAATTTTCAATGATTGTTTGATTTATGTTTGTTTGTTGCATGGTTTGTTGTTTGTGCACGGGTAGGAAAATTTTCTTCTTTAGTTCTATCTATCTATTACTCACCTTTGCTAAAACCACCTCAGATGCCGCCGTGAAAACAACAACAACAGCAACAACAATGACAACAACATCAATGATGTGGTTCAACAGTTAGCCACAGGTCAAGCCCAGCTCATGCAGATGATGACCCAATTCATCCAAGCAAGCACCAACCTCATGGACAACAACAACAACAATCCACCACCCCCGCCTCAAGTAGACCAATTAGCTCGTTTCCTGAAGCTCAGACCCAATAAGTTTTCATCTGCCACAGACCCAATAGTGGCCGACGACTGGCTGCGTTCAGTCAGTAAGGACTTAGTTACCTGTGATTGCACAGATGCTGAAAAGATTAGATTCACTGCTCACCTGCTAGAGGGACCAGCAGCAATGTGGTGGGATACTTACCAAGTCACCAATCCAATTGAAGGTCTGGACTGGGATTCCTTCAGGGAAGGCTTTCGTAATGCCCATATCTCCACGGGCATTATGAATCTTAAGAAAGATGAGTTCCGCACTCTGAAGCAGGGTGACAGGACACTAAAGGAGTACATGGATGACTTCTGCTCTCTGTCAAGGTACGCACCAGAAGACATCGACACTGATGCCAAGAGGAAAGATAAGTTTCTCAGTGGACTCAAAGGGGAACTGAAGATACCTCTGTCAGTAGCTTATGCTCCAAACTACCAGACTCTCCTAGACCAAGCGGTTACTCTGGACAACAACATAAGGAAGGAGGAAAACCGTAAGCGGAAGCTCAACAATGGCAGGAACCACACTGAACATTTCCACAAGAGACCCCACTTCAGTGAAGGCTATGGAAATGGTAATTTCAATGGCCATAGGCACAATGGTAGAAACAAAGGAAACCACTCCAATGATCATCATAATGGAGGAAATGGACAACACCACTCCAAACCGGTGGTTATGAAGGATCTCTCGACAATCACTTGTTACAAGTGCAAACAAAAGGGACACTATGTAGATAAATGTTCAGAAAATGGTACTACAAGACCTCAGTGAACTGGGATGACCGAAGGATGCCGCAAAATACCAGGAGAAGACACAACAAAGTATAGCCAACTTGAAATAATTTGTATGCAGCTATAGCCTTGTAATAAATATTGTAAGGACTTGTAAGAGCTAAAGACAACCTTTTTGGAGTGAATTTTACTTCTCAATGAAATGGCAAGCTGAAGGATTTGAAAACCCCAGAGTTAAAGTCATACGACCAAGTTTGCGCAAAAACCTCTAGCTAGGAACGATAGATTTTGATTTCAAAATTTAAAATAAGATTGGGAACTTGATTCCAATTTTCAGTAAAAACTTTTGTTTAAAAGCTAGTGAGGTTGACCAAGAGCTAGAATGCGAGATGAACCAAACCAAATGCAAGGCAATGATTGGGTGCGATATGGATTGGCCCCCATGATGACTACTCATATTGTTCGCTATTGTTATGAGGAATGGTAAGTCTTGAGAGACATACCTACATGAGAGACGATGTCGTTAAACCATAACCTTAGGAGGATAATATATTACATCCCTTATAGTGAGCCAGTGGCCAAAACGTAGGACTACGGTGAGAACTTGGACTTGTGAACGACTACACGAATCAGAAACGTGTTGCTCAGTGGGCTTTGAATACGAAGGATGTTCAGCTTCGGCTGCTACCTGTTCAGCTACCTTCCTGAGCCTATAAAAGCAAGGTCACTCCTCTCTAGAGAGTCACAACAGAGACAACCACCACTACCTATGAGATTTCCTCCCGATTCCAGAACCCTACGCCACCGAAGTCTACCCCATCTTGACCCACGACGTTATGAGGCAACCCTCCAACTCCATGGAACTATTCTCTTGCCCATGAGAGCTTCGTTAGATCCCTTTTCTTGCAAAGGAGTTCACCTTCGAGATATGATCAAGTTGTTCAGCGCCTTTCAACAACTATGAAGACGGTTGCTAAAGGAATTCTTAAGGACCATCTGGTACCTGTAGCAAGTAGCACGACTTGCTCCGGTAACTTGAATGGATTCAACAATGCTGGTTATAAGGCGACCTTCCGTCCCTTAAAGGTGCAAGTGCCTCTTACAGAGTCTACCATGTTTACCCCTATGAAATGCTTGAGAAGACTACAGAGACATGCCATCCTAATTCATTGGGATGTGTGGTCTCATCATGTTCATGGGGCAAGCATGCAGTACCTAGTACTGAGTCATCTTTTGAGATTCTAGAATGAAAATCAGCTAAAAAGCAACAAGGAGTATGGTGATGGCCTATATGCTATCTTAGCCTTGGTGAGGACAGACCAAGAAAAGACTAGATACACATCCTTAGACGATGTGGACTACCTTGTTGAGGACAACGCGATGGATGATATCTGCTTATCACCAGAATTGGATGGAACCCTTGGTGTACCCACTTTTGGAACATAGTTGTGAACATCGGAAAAGGGCACAACAGTGAATGCAAGCTGGGAACAAAATGCAAGTGCCTAAGGAAGCATCAAGATACCACCAAGAGGATTTTTCTTTTAAGGGTGGTAGCCACCCAGATAACCTAAACCTACCTACTTTCTAGCCTCTTCCAATCTCGAGGACGAGATTTCTTTTAAGGGTGGTAGTCTGTAACATCCCAAGATTTTATCAAATTTTGGGGGGAAAAATTTTTTCGTTTTTATTTTTCTTGTGTTGATTGAAAATTCACAGGGATTTTAAAACTTTTTGAGTCTATTTGAAAGCTTTAGTGAAAACCATTTTAAATCCTCTATTTATTTCTTGAAGAACTTCTTTGAGAAAAATAAAGTATCAAAATACTATTTTCCTTTCTTTTATTTCAAACCTATGCAAGCTACTTGCAAAGGGTACGTTCTAAAATGTTTCTTTGGTCTAAAAGGGTTGCTTTGCAAAAGGGTGGTTTGAAAACAATTTGTAAATAATATTTTATAAAGTGTTATCCTCTTATTTTAAAAGGATTTATTCTCAAACCCTATTTCTATTATAGATTATGCAAGTAAGCCCTTTGGACAATTTATAAAGTTTTTCTTAAAAATCATACTTTGTTCAGAAAACTTGTCTTCTTACAGTTCCAGATTGCTGTGTTGAATTCTAGGAAATTTTACAAATTGATTTGAATCAATTGAACCAAATTTGCAAAGGCTACAAAAGAAATAAGAAAGCAGAAAAGGAAAAGGAGAAAGAAGAAATAAAATAAAACGGACCCCGGGGAACCCTTTCAGCCCAACCGAGAAAAGAGCCCGCGGCCCTGGAAGCCTCTTAACCGAACCGGTACCCTCTCCCTTCCCTCCTTCTCACTGACTGGTGGGACCCCTTCGTCAGGGCGAAGTCGTCTTCAAGCTTGGACCGAAAAACTCGCCGGAGACCGTTTCCCTCTCTGTAAATTCTCCCTCCTTAATTCCTGATTAAATGCCTGGCCATTTCTACACCGCACCACACCTATAAATACCCCAGCACCTCCGCCCCCTTCTCCCTTTGCTTCCCCTCGAGTTTGTCGCCTGGCCGCCGCGGAATTGCTCGCCGGAGCAACGAACCTCCGCCACAGTAATCCGCCGAATCCGATGAACCGCCGGTACCCCTCCTTCTCTCACCGATCCCATTCTCCTTCTCATGACCTGGCGCATCCCCTGATGCCCTCTTTTGGTTCTAACTCGCAGGGAAACGAGCACCCGAAGCTCGCCGGCGTCTGCGCATCCTCCGGCCGCTCCCCGTCGCAGCTCCTGGAAGCAATAGGCCCCTCCGACCACTCACCCGAGCTTCCCACGCCGCTCTGCACCCCGTCCACTTGTTCGCCAGCCTCGGGGAGGTCCAGAACCCCGCCGGAGTCAACCACCTGGCCGCTACCTCACCGCCGGCAAGCCGGAACCCTAGCCCCGCGGTGAGATCTCCCTCCCCTTTCTTCTGCACCGTTAGATCCAGATCCAGTGGCCACAATTGATCACTTAACTCAATCGGTATGGAACGATCCGGACCATCAAATACCCTTCAGATCCAATGGCTCAGGAAGCAGATCCGGCCGAACCGGTATCAGCCAATGGCATCGCGCCACGTGTTGGCTTCTATTTAAACAGCATTTCGAATTAGGATTTCAAACCAGAATTGAGCCCAATCTTGCAAAAATCATATCTTTTAATCTATAAGTCCAAAAATAGCAAATAATATCTCGTTGGAATCCTTAGGAAGTCTAGAATCCAGCAGTACCATAAAATCTTATATTTTATTGGTTCAATTTGAAACTATTTACAAATTGGAATCAAACCTTCTATTAGCTGGTTAAATCCATATCTTTAGTTCTGTTAATCCAAAAATTACAAATTTGTAGTCTCTGGAATCCCCTCAACTTGTAGAACATCATAGGATCAAGAAATTCCAAAGTTGATACGTGCACACACTTTGTGCATTCAAATCTCTCCAAATCACTAATTTGATCATAGTTTGAATTCTATAACTTATTTTTGAGTGATTCCAATTGCAGTGACTTTGTATTACTGCAAGCTATCCAGTAGCATCACTCCCATAATTTCTTGAATCACTTCACAATTATTCAAATTCTAATATGAGAATTTGAGTAGTTCCTATATAGATAAATTCCATTTCTATTTCAATTAATAATTCCTTCTACCATAGCAAATCTCATAATCATACCTAGTCATCAATGTTATCTGAATAACATCTTGATCAAGATCATATCTACTTAGACCTATCTTGTCTAGTTCACACATATTCAAATTACAATTGTGTTGTTTGAGTAAAGTGTGACACATCTCAATCCTAGATTCTATGCTTGCTATCCTTGTAGTGTTGATCAAATCAACATTATGGCACCTATCTGACACTCCTTGTACCTAATAGAAACCTTAAACCATAATCTCAAATGTTATCTACCCATACTCAATCATCTGTTCACCTGATCCTGATTTCATGTGTAGAACTATTCAATTAACAAATGAGTTAATTGAGTAACTCAATGTTTCATGAATCCTTGACCCATACCTTGTCCAACTAGACATATTTTGTCTAATTCATATTATACTCAAATTGCAATTGTGCTACTTGAGTAGAATATGAATGCATCTCAAACGTAGATTTTGTTAATGTGGAGTTGTTATAACCCATACCATAGTATGTGTTATACACCATGTTGATCAATGAACCATTTGAGCCATGTCCTCCAAAATCAATCATTCATACCCAATCCAATGCCTACTTAATCTTGTTCACATGTACTGAACTATTCAACTTGCAAATGTGCTAATTGAGTAGTTTAGACATTCTTATGCCTAGTCCAATTCTCTCTCAATCATATTGATCTTCCCCAGCTAAGCTCTCAAATCCATATCTCACAATTCATATTTCCTTGCCAAATCTTTCTATCATAACATATCAATAAATCAAAATTGTTAAACAAACACTTTTCAATTGTTTGATTTGTTTGATTGTATTGGTATGGTGTGTTTATGGTATGCTATTTCTGTGCTATAGTTGGTGCGAAGAGCTACGTGCTTAGTCGAGAGAAGTGAAACGTCGTGATCTTCAAAAAGGCAAGTGACACACATACTTCCACCTATCTTTTATTATATGCATTAGTGATTTCAATACTGTGCATGATATGAAAATTTTCAAAGTGGTTATGAAATGCTTAGCTCCTAGTAGTGGTAGCTATCCCTTAAAACCCCACCTGCTAGGATTGCAAACTTGCTTTGCAAAATGATGAAATGCCTTGTTTTCAAATTGATATGAAAATTAACAACCCAATGAATCACCTGGGTGCAATCTTGTGGCTACTCAGGGCCACACACCTGGCTATCAACCCAGGACATGTGTGGTGGTTATCACCTGAGGGTGCACAACTCGGGGCCACACACCTGGCTATCAACCCAGGACATGTGTGGTGGTTATCACCTGAGAATACTTTGTATTGGTTGTACCTAGGAACAGAGAGAGGACATGTCGATCGAAAGGAATCTCATCACCTTTTCAAAATAATTAAAACTTGAACAGTGACTACTTAGGGCCACACACCTGACTATCAACTCAGGATATGTGTGGTGGTTATCACCTAAGGGTCCTCACCAATCCCAAGACTAACTACTTAGGGCCACACACCTGACTATCAACTCAGGACATGTGTGGTGGTTATCACCTAAGGGTTACCTTGGGGCTTAAATTGAGTAACTACTCAGGACTGCACTATCGTCGTGGTGAAACAACATATGCCATAGGATGGCTTAAATGGGGGCCGACTAGATGCTGGAGGATTCGGGAGAGGGGAACGAGCTAAAAAGCCCGACAGAAAGGAACACAGATCTACCCAGGTTCGGGGCTCTCGTAAGGAGATAACACCCCTACTCCTGCTCTACTTGCTTTATATTTGGATCGATGGAGTACACAACAATGGTGCTTCCTAGCTCTCTGCTAGAGAAGGAAGAATAACAGCTAAGTGTAGGAACACAGAGTGACCAACAAACCTCCAACCCTTTGCTAGAACTCCCTGTGCCACCTTATATAGTGGTGGCCAGGGTTACAACGGTCATAGAAGACCAGGAGACACCAACTACACTCCAAACAGGACTTGCTGTCGAGGGCAGACGCCCATGACTTTCTCCCTGATTGCTCTCGATGGGACTCCCCTTGCTGTACCTTGTACTTCCAGGACTGTGACCTTACCACTCTGAGGTAAGCTTGTACTTGTGCACAGTGAGGGTAGGTAATCTCCACTGTGCACCCTGCCATCACTCTGCTACCATGCTTGGATGTTTTCTTCCTTGATTGTAGCGATGTGACACCTTGGTTGACTTGAGTATCCCGGATACGACCGTGGGCCATAACCGGGACCTATATGCCGGACCAACGACCTATACAGGTCGGGTAATCCGGCCTCCCCTGCTCCTGCACAACACACCAAATAGTTAGGCCGGCATATCTGAGTATATGCCGGCACACCTATACTAGTATTCCGGCCATACCGGCATATCCAGACACCAGCCGGGATATACATATATGCCGGCCTGGCCGATGCTCCTATATTCCGGCCAGGCCTTTTCTTGGTCAACCGGCATAAAAGTCAACCATGAACCTTGTATCTTTCTAGCCTCTTGACCCTACCGGGGGTCATCCCCCCGACACTAGTCCCCGAAGCTGTCGAGGTCCCCCAGTCTTGACTGAGGGGCCTTGGCAGGTTCAACATATCCTCTTCTCCTTATAACTCGGTTTTTCGTTATATCCCGACGATCAGATGATATGCCGGGACATCCATGCATATCCCGGCCACTGTTCCTTCTCCAGAAGTTATTCCGGCCGGTCCCGAGATATTTTGGACGGAATTTATTCTCCGGGGCGGCCCAGCCGGCACATAGACGAGACTTCCTCGAGAAGCCACGCCTGACAGTTTGCATCGAAACTTGGAACTGTCCTGTCATCTCGAACGGTCACACACGATGCGACGGTTCACAGTGCAGTTACTCCTTGCCATCATTGCGTCATGGCACGGTTACAGGAACCGCCGCCCCACTCCGTGCCGCCACGTGGCTCCTCGACGCAGAAACGGTCGGGGGAGTGGAGCACTATCCTCCCCACGACCCCTACCTGGCAGGCATATAAATAGGGCGGCGGGGGTAAACTTCTCTTTTTACCCCACGCCTTCGTCTTCCTCCCCTGCTCTTCTGCCTCCTGCGCTTCACCGCCGGTCCGAAGAACAGCATCGCCGCCGCGGCTGACCTGCTCCCCGCCGACGCCGACGCTCGACGACGCCCGACATCTCTGTCGACGACGCCGCCGCCGCCGCCTCTCTCCCCAGCGACATTGCAGGGGGATTGGACTTTCTCCTGCACGCTCGCCGCCGCTCCAGTGCCGCCGGCCAAGCTCCGGTGAGATCTCCCTCTGTTCTTCCTCTTCCATGCTTCTTTATAACTTCGCATTGGTAGCCATACTCGCGTAGATCTACTGCAGTTCCTCTGCTTGTTATTCTTTGGATTCGACTAGCATTGCTTAACAACGTTCTCGGGTGTTCTTCCTTAGAAGTTTTACCCTTATTTGTTTCCTGTTTTAACTGGCTCGGTAGATCTTTTATTTCTGCTAACATTTGTGAGAGCGGTATGCCGGAGAGACTAACCTCCCTCTTTTCTCCGGCCCTGATAGGGATAACACCACGGGACTCCGGCTCTCACGCCTTGTCCCGGCCATTAAGATGGCATCTTCAAGCATGACGGGTACCTCGGCCTCAGAGGAAGATAACTCGGCCCGGGCCCAAGGACGCTCCGGCTGGGAGGGGTCGGAGGTCACTCCGGCCGATATATCCTGGGTCACCTCCACCAGGAGAGTGCCGGAGGGCGTGGCATGCCGGCTACCGGCAGGAGAGACTACGCCGGCACCCGAACCCGGCGAACGCGTCGTCTTCATCGCCCACTTCGAGCGGGGTTTCGGCCTGCCGGTGTCGGACTTCTTCCGGGACATCCTCGACACGTACGATCTACAACCTCATCATATCCCGGCCAATGCCGTGATGATCCTCTCCGCCTTCGCTGCTTTTTGCGAAGGCTATGCCGGCATAGAGCCCCTATCTCAAGGCTGGGCGAAGTACTTTCAGCTCCGGAAACAAGTCGTCCAGGAGCCGCCCCGGAGCAAGGACGACCCGCCGGAGACGGCCCAGGAAAAGAAGGACCGCCCCATGACCCTCTGTGGCGCGGCCACCATCATGTCCCGGAAGGGCTCGGACTTCCCCAAGGTGGAGCTCCTTGAGTCTTGCAAGAAGTGGTAGAAAAGCTTCTTCTACGTCAAGAACACCACCGACGAGGATCTGCTCAACCTGCCGCCATTTGTGGACGAGCCACCTTTGGCCATGAAGAATTGGACTTACAACCCGAAAAACTCAGTGATGCCGGTGAACGCGCTTCACCGGGTTAAGGGCGAGCTCCGGGATGCCGGCCTTACCCCCCAAGATCTGGTGGCGTGCTATATCAGTCGGCGCGTCTCCCCTCTGCAGCGCCGGTCGCACAAGATCTGCCAGATGAGCGGGCCCATGGACCCCACCCGGCATTCCACACATGAGCTGACTCCGGCCGACATTCTGTGGCGGATCAAGGACGTCTGCAAGTCCTCTCAGGCCACTTTTGCCTGGGGGCTAGAACCATATAGTCGGGATAGGCCCGCCCCAACGGTAAACCCTCTTTGCCCGATATATAAACTCTATGCCCGGCACATAGATACCTAAGCCGACACATGTCTATTTACCGACACATATCCTACTTGGCCCGAGATATTGCTACTTGCCGCCATATTACCTTGTTTGATCACTTGACTTTGCTTTTATACAGAAATTCAGCTTCCAAGCCATGGAGAACTCTCGGATCAAGATCGCGGTAGACCGCACTGTCGCGGATGTTGAAGATCCGGATCACTGGGACAAGTTACCCCGGAACACCCGTGCTACGGCTGCCGCGGGTAAGGCCTCTTCATCCCGGCATTATACTCAAGACCAGAGTGAGATTGATTCTGACGAGGAGATCCTGCTGTACTATGACCCGATGCCACTTGCATATGCCTTTCCAGAAACACCTATTGCTTACGAGTTTCCAATGCCGTCCTCAGCTATCCCGGACGATATGGTTGTCGACGCCGCCCCTCTGAACCAGGGACCTCCTTCCACCGGCGGACGTGCCGGCCGGAAGCGAGGGGTGAAGCCCCAGCCCGACACACCTCAGAAGTCGAAGAGGCAGAAGGTCGGCGTGCCCATACTAAAGAAACCGAGACCTGTCGCCACGGGGTAAGTTCCTTCTGCTTGTTTCATTTCCGACATATCTCTTGCCCTGATTACTAACTTGGTGTTTTCTCTCTTTCAGGGCTCCTCTTGCGCCGGAACAAGCTTCTGGCTCGAGTGGCGACCCGAAAGTTACCAAGCCCGTGGCCACCGCTACCTCCGACATACCCTCTGCCAGTCATACGACTTCCCCGGCGCCGGCATTTTCGCCTGCACCGGCCAAGACCACGGCGCCGGCCAAGACCTCTGCTCCGGCCAAGCCCACGGTGCTGGCCAAGACCTCTGCTCCGGCCAAGCCCGGCACACTGAAGATTCAGCCGACCAAGTCCGGCACTCCATCCGCCGCCACTGCACCTTCCAAGGCAGCGCCTCAGACCAGCTCCGCCCTGGCCCTGCATCTTGGCAGGGCAGCAACCCGGCCTGGTTACCGGGCCAGCTTCTTCGACACACCAGAACTCGAGGGCATCGTCCCTCTTCTGACGAAAAGTGACCAGAGCCTCGGCTCTCTTAAGGAGCGCTGCGAGAAATGGAATGACGCCGACTCCCTGGACACAGCTGAATCCAAGAAGAAGAAACAGGCCGAAGCTTCGGCCACCGGCGACCCAGCTGATATCCTGGCCGCGAAGCCCATTCCTATTGCCTGCGAACTTCTCAGTCTTCAGCAATGACTTCATCGCCTGGCCGATGCCACCAACGTAAGTCCTTTACATATAGATATCCCCAGTCCCCGAAAATGTCGGCTGTCCGGGATACGGACATCCGGGATTTTCCAATACCTTTTGCACTTAGCTGCTTTTCCAATTAACTTTCCGACATATGAGCTCGATTCGAGCTTCAAATCCTAGTCACCGAGAGCCGGGATAGGTGCGCAGCACCTGTGCCGGGTCTCTACAATTTCACATCTCAATTATTTTTCAAATCCTCTTGACCGAGATATAAGCTCGATTCGAGCTTCAAATCCTAGTCACCGAGAGCCGGGATAGGTGCGCAGCACCTGTGCCGGGTCTCTTATAGCATAAATACTTCATATAATCTTCAACTGTACTGGCATGCTTTAGTTATCTCATATCCCTTCAAATCCTAATACTTTTGCAGCGCATGAATAACGCCCGTGCCGACATGTTCCATGACTTGGTGTGCGAGCATCGGAAGCTTTCCGACGCACACAGCAAGCTCCAGCTGGAACTGTCCCAGAAAGGTAATTTCAGCCGACATACCCTGCCCCTTCTCAATAGACCTCTGGCCGGCACATCTTAATATGCCGACACCTAATCTTTGTCTGACATTTCACAGCTGGTGCCGAAGCCCAAGTCACCGAGCTTGCCAAGAGAGTGAAGGAGCTGACAGGTATGCCGGATCCCCTTAATCTTCAACTAATCCTTCTGTACTTCAAATCCTTTAATCTTTTCACTGTTTTCTTTCTTCAAATCCTTGTTTTGACTTCCAATCTTTTCAGACGAGAAAGCTGCACTGGAGGCACGCCACCAGGACTGTGTGTCCTCAGTGGATGTAGCCAAGCAACTGGATGACCGGGATGCCGGTCACAAGGCCGAGGTTGAGCAGCTGAAGGGCCGGATCACCGAGCTTCTGGACGAGAAGGAACAGAGGGAGGGCCAACTGAAGAAAACCCAGGACTTGCTCGTTGCCTCCGAGGCTGATGCCTCCACTGCCCATGCCAAACTGTCCAGCCTGAAGGAGCAGGCGACCAGATGGGAGGTCACAGTTGCCCAGCTTAATGCCGACCTTGCCAGTAAGCTTCAAATCCCTCTTCATCATCCTGCCCGACATATCATGTTCTCTTCCGACATACTCTTTATGCCGACATTTTCTCCTTTTGCTAACTTCATCTATTTTTCTCAGACATGTTCCCCGCTTCCGTTGAAGACGTTGAGAGGGCTCTGCAGTTGGATCGAGAGAACCGGGGTGTTCCGGTTGACTCGGCCAACTGGGACATGTCGGAGCAGCTGCTGGCTCTGCAGTCCCGGAAGAACGCCATGACGCTCTACACCGAAGAACTCTTCTATGGCGCCCAGGAGGCATTCTCTGCCCTCTGGCCGGGACAAAGGACTCCCACTGATCCTGTGGACCTCGGCAACGACTTGCAGCTCGCCAAGATTCGCCTCCGGGAATGGCGAGATTCCGGTGCGAGGGTAGGAGCTGATGAAGCTCTCAGCTACTTCCTCTCCTGGTATGAGAAAGCAGACCTGGAGACTTTGCGCACTGTGCGCGAAGGATCCATCTGGACCACGGATCCAGAACATATCCGCCGGCGCCTGGAGTTGGCCCACAGCTATGTGGACTATGCCGATACCGACGCCTTCGTCCGAGACATCCGCGAGCCGGAGAAGAAGGATGATGCCGGGGCATCTGCCGCTGCCGAGGGCTCCGACTCCAGCCAAGATGAAGATGAAGCTGAAGAGGCCGACACTGATGCCCCGGAACAGGCATCTGCCCCGGGCGGAGGTGATGGCTCCATTCCATCCGCTGGATCCGGCACTCCTGAGGCCGACATTTCCACCGCTACAGCTCCTCCAGCCGGCGGCGCTGCTTCTGCCGCTGCTCCTTGACTTTGCAGCACAAAAACTTTTAAGTTTTATTAGATCCCCGGTATGCCGGGTGCAGTTGTAAGATAAACGTTTAATTTCCTTTGGTTTGCTACCTGAACAAGTTTTATCTCGGTTTGCTTGTTATTAACGCCGGATCATCTTTGGCTAAGTCACCGAGTTTGTTTTCCTGTTTCCCCAACTTCACAACCTTGGCTACTTGTCTACCTTATTTGGCTTTCGACATATGAGTCTCAAGGTTGCTTCATTGAACATACAGTACTTTAACTTTGAAACTTAGACTTCAAATCATCCGACACTTCAAATTTTAACTTTAGTTTTAACAAAAAATGTCGGTTCACTTGCTGTACACTTCCTTAGCCGTTTTCCATGTGTAGACAATCTCCGGCATCTACTCTTGCTAGCCATGAAGCCGGGTTTCGGACAGCAGCTAAGTTGAAGAGTGGCCTTTGGTGCCGACACATTACTAGGCCGACATAGGAAACATTCGAATCAAGCCAGCCGGCATATAATAAAGAACTGTAAATAAACAACAAATATACCTCGGAGCTAGTTACCCGGCTTCTTCGGGATGCCGGCATTTCATTCATTAGTCCTGTGCCGGCACAACACGCCGGCATACAAAGGAAAATATGGAAATATATACATTGTGTTGCTCAGGAGTAAAAGGGACGGAGTAGAGCTATGTTCCATGGCCTCTTGGTTTCTTCTCCGGACCTGTCCGCCTTATCCTTCTTGGGGTCCTGCGCATCTATAAGATAGTAGGCATCATTGTGCAGTGCCCTGCTCACGATGAATGGCCCCTCCCACGGAGGTGTTAACTTATGCCGGCCCTCTGTTCCTTGCTTTAGCCGGAGTACTAGATCTCCCTCTTGGAATCTCCTTGGATTTACCTTCTGCGCATGATAGCGTCTGAGGTTTTGCTGATACACTGCTGTTCTTGACAGAGTTATTTCTCTTGCTTCCTCTAGCAAATCAACATCATTTTCCCTGGCCTCTTTAGCCTCTTCCTCAGTATATAGCACCACTCTTGGTGCATCGTGTATTACATCTGTTGGAAGCACAGCTTCTGCTCCATACACCAGGAAAAATGGTGTGTAGCCTGTTGACTTATTTGGAGTTGTCCTCAAACTCCAAAGCACTGCTGGCAACTCATCTAGCCAACATCCCGGAGTTTTCTCTAGTGGCTCTATCAGCCGGGGCTTTATGCCGGATAACACTAGCCCATTTGATCTCTCTACTTGGCCATTGGTACAAGGGTGAGCAACCGACGCAATGTCCAGCCGGATTCCCACTTCCTCACAAAATCTAGCAAATGGCCCTTGGGCAAAATTCGACCCATTGTCAGTGATGATGCCATGGGGAACACCATATCTCAAGATTATATCTTTCAAGAATTTCACAGCTATGTGACCATCACACTTGCTTATGGGTTTTACTTCAATCCATTTGGTGAACTTGTCCACCATGACCAGAATATGGGTCATCTTTCCTCTGGCCGGCTTAAAAGCCCCGACCATATCCAAGCCCCATAAAGCAAAGGGCCAGGTTATAGGGATTGTCTTCAGAGCAGATGCCGGCTGATGAATCTGATGGGCATATCTTTGACACCCATTGCATTTCCGGACCAAATCTTCTGCCTCTTGCAATGCCGTCGGCCAATAAAACCCGTGCCGGAATACTTTTGCCACCAATGCCCTGGACGAAGCATGGTGACCACACTCCCCCTGATGAATTTCCCGGAGCATCTCCAGACCTTCTGCAGGTTCGACACATCTCTGCAATACCCCGGTGGCACTTCTCTTATATATTTCCTTGTTGATGATGGTATACGCTTTGGATCTCCTTATAACCCGGCGTGCCTCGACTTCATCCGCCGGCACTTGACCATCTACCAAGAAATTCATAATAGGACGTGCCCATGAGGGCACTTCCCTGACAGTGAACATTGCCTGATTTATCTCCATCATTTCGACCGATACAGAATCGATCTCCATGGGCTGCGAAGTCCCCGAGACTGAAGGATCAGTCCCCGGGTATGCCGGAGCAGTCCCCGGGTATACCGGCACAACCTCCTGGCATATCTTACCCTTGCCTTTATTTCTCCTCCGGAACACAGCGCTTACAGTATATGCCGGCCCAGTCCCCGGGACTGTGGGAACAGTCCCCGGGTTATCTGAACCGGCCCCGACATCTACTTCCATCGGGATTGCCTCATCTGGACTTGGCGGGACATAAATGGACGATGACTCCGGCGAGGGCTTGATTGAGGGCTTCCTCAGATGCTCCAGCGAAATGCCGGGCGGAATTGAATCTCTGGAAGACCCCAGCTTGGACAATGCATCGGCTGCATCGTTCTGAGCCCGAAGAACATGCCGGAACTCACAACCTTCAAAGTAACCACTTAACTGCTGCACCAGGAAACGGTAGGATGCCATGTTAGCATCATGCGCGTCCCATATGCCGGAACATTGCTGAATCACCAAGTCAGAATCACCGAAACACATAATCCGGCGAATTCCTATGTCCTTAGACACCTTCAGGCCATGCACAAGTGCCTCATATTCCGCCACATTATTTGATGTTGCAAAGTGAATCTGCAGGACATATCTCAATTGGTCATTCTTTTGCGAACTAAGAACTATGCCGGCACCCAAGCCATGGATTGTCTTGGAGCCATCGAAATGCATCCTCCAATAGTTTGCATCTGGTAATGGGGGCTCATACTGTATCTCGGCCCAGTCAATAAAGAAATCAGCCAACACCTGGGACTTGATTGTATCCCTCTTGTCATACTGTGGTGTATATGGCGACAACTCTATTGCCCACTTGGCAATTCTGCCACTGGCATCTTTGTTACTTATGATCTCCGAGATAGGGGCCTTGGCCACTACCCGGATTGGATGCTCTTGGAAGTAATGCTTGAGCTTCTTGGCCGCCATATATACACCATAAGTCATCTTCTGATAGTGGGGGTAGTGTTGCTTTGAGGTGGAGAGGACTTCACTCAAATAATATACCGGCCGCTGCACGGTTTTGCCTCCCTCCTCTCGCTCTACTACCACCACAGTGCTGACAACCCTGTTGGTTGCCGCTATATAGAGCAACATTGGCTCCCGGGGCATTGGAGATGCCAACACCGGCGCTGACGATAACATCTGCTTCAACTCCTTAAAAGCTGCATCTGCTTGCGTTGTCCAGACAAACGTGTCAGACTTCTTCATCAGCTGATATAATGGCAAAGCTTTCTCTCCAAGCCGGCTTATGAAACAGCTCAGGGATGCAAGGCACCCAGTGAACTTCTGTACTTCCCTCAGATCTGTCGGTGGCTTCATCCTTTCTATGGCACGAATCTTGCCGGGATTTACCTCGATACCCCGGCTGGAGACAAGGAAGCCGAGCAACTTGCCCGCCGGCACACCGAAGGTACATTTAGCCGGATTCAACTTCATCCGGAATCTCCTCAGGTTCCCAAAGGTTTCCCGGAGGTCATCTATGAGAGTCTTTCCCTCCTTGGTTTTTATGACGATATCGTCGACATATACCTGCACATTTTTATCTATTTGATCATGCAAACATTTCTGCATACATCTCTGGTAAGTTGCGCCGGCATTTCTCAAACCGAACGGCATAGTGAGATAGCAATAAGCCCCGTACGGGGTAATAAAGGATGTCTTTATTTGATCCGGCTCATACAAGGGGATCTGGTGGAAACCAGAATAAGCATCTACAAATGATAACAGTTCACTCCCTGCTGTGGAATCAATCACTTGATCGATTCGAGGGAGCGGGAATGGATCTTTAGGGCATGCCTTATTCAAGTTGGTGTAATCAACACACATCCGCCATACTTTCACTATGGCGGGCTCATCCTTCTTCTTTTCCACCAAAACCGGATTAGACACCCAGTCCGGATGAAGCACTTGTTTGATAAAGCCAGAGGCTAAGAGCCTGGCCACTTCCTCCCATATGGCTTTCCTTCTATCGCCGGCATTCCGCCGGAGTGGCTGCTTTACCGGCTTAGCATCCGGTCGCACATGCAATGCGTGCTCAGCCAGCTCCCTCGGCACACCTTGCAAGTCTGAAGTAGACCATGCAAAGATATCCCGATTCTCACGGAGGAAGCTGATGAGCTCGCTTTCCTATTTGGGATCCAAACTTGTCCCAACCAGGGCATGACGCTCCGGGAAAGCTTCATCCAGAGGCACCTTTTTTACCTCCTTGCCTGCTTGAAAAGTAGCACTGCCACCGGGATTTGCCATGCCCGGCATAGATTTGCCGGCCACAACCGTTTCCGCAATCTCCACTGCTCGCTTGAGCCTCTTCTTTTCCTCTGCAATGATCAGAGTCTCGGCCAGATTAGATCCGGCGGTTGCGCATGCCATCGAGCGCTTGTAATCACCAATGATGGTGATCACTCCCTTGGGCCCCGGGATTTTCATCTTCAGATACGCAACATGCGTGGAGGCCATGAATTTTGCCAGTGCCGGCCTACCCAGCAAAGCATGGTAGGGACTTTCCAAATCAACCACCTCGAACATGAGATTTTCCACCCTGCAGTTATCCCAGCTGCCAAACATGACATCCATCCGGATCTTGCCCATCGGCGCACACGAAAGTCCCGGCACAATGCCGTGGAATGTGGTCTTGCTTGGCTCCAGCATATTCTCCTTGATGCCCAGCTTCTGCATCGTATCTCGGTACATGATGTTGATGCTGCTACCATTGTCAATGAGGACCTTGCTGAACCTTACGTTATTAGCCGGCCCGACAAATGTCGGATCCATCACCAGAGCATACCCGCCGGGGTTTGGCATGATCCTGGGATGATCTGCCCTGTCCCAGCCAATGGCCTGGTCAGACCAGTACATTAGCTTCAGTACTGCCGACATAACGGCATTTACCTCCATACACCGCCGGTACAAGCTCTGCTTGTCTGTTCTTTCGGTCTCAAAGACCATGTAGCTCTGATCATGCTCCTTGTACTCATTTCGGCCCGCTGCTGGGCCTCCGGCATAGTACTCCGGGTTATGGTCTATCTGATTTACGCCGGCACCTCCGGCATTGTCCTGATTCCCGGGATTAGCCGGCCTGGGCGGGACTGCAATTGTATTGGCACCTGTCAACGGCGATGGGGCTGCCGGGACAGGTGGTCTAGCCGGTCCCCAAGGACCTGCACGACCTGCCAATATGTCGTCCAGCCACGAACAGTTTCTTGTCAGATGATTTGCCGGCTTACCCGGCTGGAATGTGTGAAACACACAAGGTTTGTCCATGGCCAAACCTACTGTATACTTCGGATATTGCTTCTTCTGGCCGGCACTTCCGCCGGCATTCTTGTTGGTCCAGACATTCTTCTTCTGGAACGGCTGCGCTTGCTGCTACGGCTGCTGCTGAGGCTGCTGATAGCCCTCATATCTCGGACGCTGGCTACTGCCGGCGCCCCCTTGCTCTTCCTCCACAGCTGCTACTTGTGCTGCTCCGTACCGGTGATCCGGCCTTTCATCTCTTCTCTTGTTCCGGTTATCAGTGCGATAATATTGCCCTAGTCTCCCGGCATTGCTGGTGTTCCCCTGGGTCTGCCCCTGTCCTTGTGAATCGAGACTGGGCTGCATGGGATCTCCCAGAGCATAACTATCAGCAATCTTGATTGTTTCGGCCAGCGTGGCCGGCATTTGCCTCTGAAGCTTTTGCCACAGCATGGTGCCATGCCGGCACCCATGAGCGAACCACATGATGGCCTGCTGCTCATTAATTCCTTCGCAGGAATTGCGCAACGTGCACCACCTGGTCAGGTAGTCACGGTCAGTCTCATTCACTCCTTGCCGGCAGTTAGCCAGCTGCTGCGGATGGTTGGGCCTCTTGTATGTACTGGTAAAGTTCGACACAAACTGCTCTTCGAAATCAATCCAGCCGTTGATACTCCCGGCCGGCAGATTATTCAGCCATATCCTGGCCGGACCTTCCAGCATCTGCGGCACATATCGTACCGCCCATCTGAGGTTTCCTCCGGCGATGTTCACCGCTGTGGAGTAATCCTCCAACCAATCTTCCGGCTTCGTACTGCCATTATATGTCCTCGCGCCACGCGCGATCTGGAAGAAGTAAGGCACCGGCTCCCCCATAATCCGGGGCCCGAAGCACCTGGGACCCGGAGCTCCTTGCCTCTCCACCATCTCTGACTGGTGGATCTTGTCCAGCTTGAAACGTGCATCATTGGCTGCCAAGGACCGAGGTCCAAGCCGGGATGCTATTGGGCCTGCAATCATCTGCTGCTGCTGCTCCGGCTGACACTGATCAGCTTGCTGGCCTTGTTGGTCTTGCTGCTGATATCCCGCCCTGACTAGGGCGGAATTCCCATCATCTTCCCGATATCTCGGCTGAGCTGCACCTTGCTGCTGAGCCGCACCCCCGGCGCCCTGCTGCTGACGCTGGGCTGCACTGTTACTCCGGCCACCACCGGCCGCGCCTGCTTCATGCCCGGCCGGCACACTCTGGCCGGGCCTCTTGCTGCCGACATACTTGTCAGCTTGGCCGACATTCTTCTGCACCATCGCCTGCTTTCCGGCTACAGCCGGATCGTACACCTGGATCTGCTTGTCCCGGCGGCCAGAGGTCACACTTCCGGCACGCCGGGCGCTGGGGTGCGGGGACGAGGCTTGGCCCCTCGACCTCGCGCCGGCACCTCCCGCCGACACAATATACTGGGATGCCCCGGCCCCTGGGTTTGCCCTCTTAAAGGCCTCCTGCTGCTTGGTAGCTTCAGACAAAAGATGGTTAAGCCGGGCTTGCTGCTCATGCAGTGCTCGCCGGACAAATTAGATAAGTCCTTAGCTACCTCTGCTGCTGCTCTAAGGTTCTTTACTGGTGAGCTATATATCACCTTAGGTATAGAACTAGTTGCAGTATGACTCTTATCTCTAGCATCTTTTCCTATCTCAGTGTTAAGATCTCTGCCTCTAGCTCTAACCTCTTCTATCCGGCTAGGCCGGATTACTACAGGAGTAAAACCATGGGCTGCCTCATACTCACGGAGTTGCCGGTTGAACCGTTCACGCTCCTGATTCATGGCCAGGGCCTCGTCGACGAGGGCCTGACGAGATCCTTCCAGGACCTCCCTTGTCTGCTCCGGATCATCGCCAGATCGCACCGGCTCAAGAAGTCGCTCGATAACGGGAAGAAGCACCTGACCTCTTGCCGGCACAGCGGAAGTGCCGGCCAGGTTCTCGACACGCTCCAACGGAGGACGCGCCGACCTTTTGACCCTCGGCGGCTCCGGGGGAGAAGCTCCGGCCGCTGCTGCTGCTTTGCCGGCATCTTCCGCCGGCGGCACTGATGTGCCGGCCATCATCACCTCGGCCGACTCTACTGAGCGAGCGCTACGCCCAGCGTGAGCCAACCGATGTGACGGAGGATCCGACGCCACCAGCACCTCCTTCCTGCAAACTCTCTCAGTCCCCACGTACACCTCGTGGGAACCGAAAGACATAATCCGGCCATCCCTGGGGAACGGCCGGCCCGCCGAGACATCCAGCATTGTCACTGACGAAGCTGAGCGAGCCTAGCCTCTGGACGAGGGCCAGAGACCACTCGCACTCCTGAAGCTGCTATCACAGACCCCGTCCGAATAAACACTCCGCCAGCATATCGACATGCCCCACGGTGGGCGCCAAATGTCGTCGTGGTGAAACAACATATGCCATAGGATGCTTAATGGGGCCGACTAGATGCTGGAGGATTCGGGAGAGGGGAACGAGCTAAAAAGCCCGACAGAAGGAACACAGATCTACCCAGTTCGGGGCTCTCGTAAGGAGATAACACCCCTACTCCTGCTCTACTTGCTTTATATTTGATCGATGGAGTACACAACAATGGTGCTTCCTAGCTCTCTGCTAGAGAAGGAAGATGAACTGCTAAGTGTAGGAACACAGAGTGACCAACCCCAACCCTTTGCTAGGGCTCCCTGTGCCACCTTATATAGTGGTGGCCAGGGTTACAACGGTCATAGAAGACCAGGAGACACCAACTACACTCCAAACAGGACTTGCTGTCGAGGGCAGACGCCCATGACTTTCTCCCTGATTGCTCTCGATGGGACTCCCCTTGCTGTACCTTGTACTTCCAGGACTGTGACCTTACCTCTGAGGTAAGCTTGTACTTGTGCACAGTGAGGGTAGGTAACCTCCACTGTGCACCCTGCCATCACTCTGCTACCATGCTTGGATGTTTCTTCCTTGATTGTAGCGATGTGACAACCTTGGTTGACTTGAGTATCCCGGATACGACCGTGGGCCATAACCGGGACCTATATGCCGGACCAACGACCTATACAGGTCGGTAATCCGGCCTCCCCTGCTCCTGCACAACACACCAAATAGTTAGGCCGGCATATCTGAGTATATGCCGGCACAACCTATACTAGTATTCCGGCCATACCGGCATATCCAGACACCAGCCGGGATATACATATATGCCGGCCTGGCCGATGCTCCTATATTCCGGCCAGGCCTTTTCTTGGTCAACCGGCATAAAAGTCAACCATGAACCTTGTATCTTTCTAGCCTCTTGACCCTACCGGGGGTCATCCCCCCGACAGGTTGGACAACCCGAAGATTTTGAGTATGGAAACAGTCAAACAAGGCTAAAACGATTGCAAGATATGATTCTCGAGTTGCGTCATCACGACAAAACTTGAATGCCATGATTGAAATAGATCGTGAAGGTAAGACCCTGGGATCTGTCCTGTGTGGCCTGGTATATGCACCTGGATGCGCTCTGCTAGTAACTTTCTGTGTCTATGATGCGAAAAAAATCCTGGTGGACGCACTGGGTACCCTGAGAACTATTGGAACTCTTTCTTTGTAAGTCCTAAATGCGGCAAAAGAATGGGTTAGACCAGGTCCCAGACTCAAGTCCAAGGGGATTGAGTTTGAAGTAGGTGACAAGTATCTGCTCTGGCAGTTAACTGGCCTCTTGATCCGTTAGAGCTGTCAGGCTTGTTCACAAAACCCCTTGCAAGATAATATAATGAAAGTTGTTTAATTGAGTATAGGGAGAAGAAGAAGTCAAAAGATTGATCAAGTCGAACATATGAAGATCTGAGATTTAACCCGAATCTACAATTCTGGTAGAATCTCGGGGGCTACTGACAAGGGTATAGATAATAGAGCCCGTTACTTGAGTACCCCTGAGGCCCGTTAAGCTAGGCCCGGGTGTAATCATAGCCAAAGTATGAGTCCATGTCGTATATCGATATTGTAATATGATCAGACCCGACCGGTTCCTTTAGGCCTAGCCACCTATATAGGGGCCAGGAGAGGCCGGTCAGGGAGAGATGGAGAGTAAGCCAAGTTGACCACGCGT
>QXEO01000350.1:600000-757370 GCA_007115705.1 Dactylis glomerata | reverse complement strand
TTTTGGTGTTATGCGAAAATTGGTCAGTAAAGCTCTCACGAACCTGATGGCACACTTTACTTTTCTCGTTCTTAAAAATTTGACATTGTGGCTCTCTTATGTTGAGTTGTTATGCTTGCAAGTTGTAAGTTGGAAATTAGCCCAGCCA
This sequence comes from Dactylis glomerata, assembly GCA_007115705.1. Classification (NCBI taxonomy): domain Eukaryota; kingdom Viridiplantae; phylum Streptophyta; class Magnoliopsida; order Poales; family Poaceae; genus Dactylis; species Dactylis glomerata. Next base: position 757,222 of record QXEO01000350.1, on the reverse strand, counting down.
TGCCGTCATGGGGCAAGCTTTCAACATTGCACTTCTTATTTGAGTTGATATCGTGATCTTTTGTTTATGGATACTCGCGATGTGAAATAATTTGGGGATCTTGCGGGATCATGGAGTTTGTATACATGTTAGAGAAATGCCTAGGCCGCTAATCTAAGCCATGCATAATTCATGGTGGAAATTTACAACATGCCCATAGTGAACATTCGACGACGCATCTCAAAATAAAAAGCTATACCAATGGTAAATAAAAGAGATGTCGAGGTGTTCATTGTCTGTTTGTCCTGTCATTTTGATGTGGGCTTGTTCCATGTCATCAGGCACGGAGGTACCCCGTTGGCGGTTCTCGATGATACGTGTACACTTACAATGACAAGAGCTTGCTTGGGACTCTAAGTCGAGTAGCATGAGGTTTGGGTATTCGTACTTCATGGGACACGAGGTTTTCAATATATGATTTGTCAAGCATATGCTTCATAATTATACTCGCATTAACTTTAGCCATTCAAGATGCCTATGATGGGGGCAATGAGAGCTCAAAGCTAGTAAGTACCATATTTTTTGAAGGTTTATAAAACTTGCAATCACTGCTTCCCTCTGCGAAGGGCCTTTCTTTTACTTTTATGTTGAGTCACCACCTTCTATCTTTATGCACCGTCTAAGAGAGCATAGTTGTCATTCTGAGTTTAATGTGCATAGTCCCAAAGTTTATCATTGATTGATTCATGATTTTGGTTTCACTTGTTCTTAAATTACTTGTAATTGGTCGCCCTCTTAAACTTGAAGGTGTCCTATGCATTTATGTTTTGCTCTCTCATGAAGGACAAGCTGAAAACCATTTGTATGTTTTTCCATATGATTTGAACACACATTTGACTTTCATTGTTTCATTTTCATGATCTTTCATTTGTGTTCCTTTTCATGTTATAACATGGTTGCTAAGTTTCTTCTATCAAGATTATGTCTTTCATGCCCATGTTTTAAGTTCTTTTGATCCCAGCACTCAATGCTTACTTTAGATGATCAAGATTGTGTAGGTGCATGTCACCTCAAAAATTATTTCTTTTGTTATCACTTACCTACTCGAGGACGAGCAGGAGTTAAGCTTGGGGATGCTGATACGTCTCAAACGTATCTATAATTTTGGATGCTCCATGCTTGTTTTTACACCATTTGCTTAGTGTTTCGTTACACTTCGTGGCGTTTTTATGCATTTTCCGGAACTAACCTATTAACAAGATGCCACAGTGCTAGTTCCCTGTTTTTTGCTGTTTTTGTGTTTCAGAAAAGTTACAGAGGAAATATTCTCAAAATTGGACGAAACAAAAGCCGAACATCCAGAAATTTACCGAAGCATCCAGAAGTCCAAAGAGGAGACGGAGAGGGGCCACGGGTCGGCCACACAACAGGGCAGCGCGGCCCAGCCCCTGGCCGCGCCCCCTATGTGTGAGACTGCCCTGGTCCACTTCTGACGCTGCCCCTTCGCCTATAAAGACCCCCCAACGGGAAAAACCTAAAGATCCGATCAATATTCCAGAAACACATTGCGATCCGCCACCGTCGTCGACACGAGATTGGGAGGGTCCAGAAGCTCTTCTTGGCACCCTGTCGGAGAGGGGAATCGCCACCGAAGGTCTTCTTCATCGCCATGCTTGCCTCTGGCGCGATGAGTGAGTAGTCTACCTTGGACTATGGGTCTATAGCAGTAGCTAGATGGTTGTCTTCTCCACCATGTGCTTCATGTTTAGATCTCGTGAGCTTCCTTACATGATCGAGATTATCTTTGTGTAATTCTACATGTTGTGTTTGTTGGGATCCGATGAATATTGGTGTTATGTTGAGTTGATGTGCTGAATCATATATCTTATGTTATCTCTATTTTGTTTATGATCTTGCATGCTCTCTGTTGTTAGTAGCTATCTTGGCCAAGTAGATACTAGTGACTCCAAGAGGGGGTATTTATGCTCGATAGTTGGGTTCATGCCTCTATTTAATCTAGGGAGTGACAGAAACCTATAAGGTTGTAGATGTGATGTTGCCACTAGGGAGAAAACAACATTCTTGTGTCCAAGGACATTCGTTTTGTTTACATTACACACTTTGCTTAATGCAGTTATCTGTTGTTCGCAACTTAATACTCATGGGGTGTTCGGACAATATCCCCGTGGGTGGATTATTAGTCATAGATGCAGTTGGATGGCGGTCTATGTATCTTGTTGTAATACCCAGAGTAAATCTCATAGTGATCCTCGCGACATATGCACGTTATCTTTATTCTATTAATTGCCCAACTGTAATTTGTTTACCCAGCATGTTGTTATTTATTTTATGGAGAGACACCACTAGTGAACTGTGGACCCTGATCCAATTTCCTTTACATTGCTATCACCTGTTTACTTTACTCGCACTATTTACTTTCTCGCATACTACTATTGCTTTCCACTCGATACGCTCATACCTTTGTTTACAGCAAACCGATGAGATTGACAACCTCATCGTAAGTTGGGAGCAAAGTATTTGGTTGTGTTGTGTGCAGGTTCCGCGTTGCTACTAGTTGAAGACGCACCAACAAGTATCGTTAACGGCGCCCTTGTTGGAGTGTCACAAAGCTAGCAAGCATCACCTTCTTAAGTTTGGCTTTCTCCTACTGGATTGATAAACCTTGGTTTCTTACTGAGGGAAAACTGCTGCTGTGCTCATCATACCTTCCTCTTGGGGTTCCCAACTAGTCGGTGATCTATATATCAACACCGTCCGCATCACCCGACCATAGCCTCGGGGACTACTCCCATCGGGAGCTCTGGTCGCGCACCCGATGAAAAGAAAGAAGAAGAGAAAGGATTTTTAAAATTTATTTGTGCAGGTCCTGATGAAGAAAGACAAGACAAGGAGCAAATACTTTTGAGCCTATACCCGAAAAAAATTGACTATAGTCTCGGAGGATACTCCCATCGGGAGCGCTGGTCGCGCACCCGATGAAGATGTAATTATCAACTTTGCACGCAATGGAGCAAATTATCGACCTCATTGTCAATAGATCAACATTAGACATTGATATTCACTCCCATCGGGAGCGATTTACGACAAGTCGAAGAAAACAACCCAAAGATTTTGGGTATTGAAACAGCCAAATAAGGCTCACAACAAAATTATGATTCTCAAGCCGCGTTGTCGCGATAAAAAGCTTGAATGCCATGACTGTAAAAAATTATGAAGGTAAGACCTCAGGATCTGTCCTGCATGGCCTAGTATACGCACATAAATGTGCTCTGCTAGTAAATTTATGTATCCAGGATGCGAAGAAAAATCCCGGTGGACGCACTGTGTAGACTAAGAAATACTGGAATCCTGTCTTTGTAAGTCCTAAATGCGGCAAAAGATTGGGTTACGCCAGGTACTGGATTCAAGTTGAGGCTTGAGTTCGAAGTAGGTAGCAAGTTTCTGCTCAGGCAGTTAACTGGCCTCCTGATCCGTCAGAAGCGTCAGGCTTGTTAACCAAAAACCCTCTGAGAAATAAATAACATAAATTGATTGATGAAAACAGAGAAAGAGAAGAAGTCGATGATTGATGAAGTCGAAGATATGAAGATTTGAGATTCAACCCGAATCTACAATTCTGGTAGAATCTCGGGACCTACTGACAAGGGTACAACTATTAAGGCCCATTATCTTGGTACCCTTGGAGCCCATTAGATAGGCTCAAGCATAGATGTAGTCGAAATACGAGATGATATTGTATACAGGCATTGTAATTTTTATTGAACCCGACCGGATCCTCGAGACCTGGCCACCTATATAAAGGGGCCAGGAGAGGCCGGCCAGGGATAGATTGAGATTGAGCCAATTGAGTACTACGCTTATTCTTGATACACACCAAACATCGCCTTGTTTGTCTGATCTTTACCTTCGAGTTCATCCGACACCCTCTTCCCCTGATCCTAATTCATTTATCTAGGACATTTGCCGAGCTAACCCTCGCTAGATAGGGCAAAGAAAACAATCCCAAGAACAAGAGAATTGCTTTAAAAATGTAGAATTATTGCTGTGGATAGTTTAAAGAGAACAACTTGCTGGAATTGTGCATTATGGAATGCACTAGGTTTGTTACTGAAAATTAATCTTTAGGAAACTATTTGTGCAATATGCATTGAAATTATTCATTCTACCTGAATGGAATCGAACAAGCACAACTTGTCTAGAATACAAATATATATCTTATAAGCATGTCAGGGAAGTAACAAGAGATAATTAGTTGGGTCCTTGATTTCTATGCAAATGAAAATTTCAATATTATCGAAATATTATGTGGCTACTTTCATATATACATAGATATTTACAGGACTCATTTTATATACTCCTGGGTGTACATACTCTCATATGCAATATATCTCATATACAAGGGTATTATACCTCTCTATCATTTTTAATATACCTCATTAATTATTCTAATATTCGGATTAACACGAAATAACACACACAATTACACCATACACCCACACCACGCACACACCGCTCACCGCACAACACACACCATACACTTGATGGATAACTTGGTTGATAAAATGGCTGATCTGGAGAGAATCTCCCCCGACGCTACTGCAAGTTGTGGATACTGTCAACTAGTTCACTTGATGTGGTGTTCATTCACCATTTCCTATACTAATGTGGCGACTATCCAGCCATGCTATTGTTTATTATATAGGGATTTCTATTTTCGTGCCTTCGGGTCCTTAGTTGTACTCAGTTTTCCCCAGCTCGTTAGTTTTTCCTCAGTTTTGTCCAAGCCCTTGTCTAAAACCCTAACAAGTGCTGGAACGGCCGGTTGCCCGACGGGTCAACAACTTTGACCGTTATCTGCTGACTAGTGAGGCCACGTAGAGCCCGCAAAGACACGTCAGAGCATCCATCTTTGTTTGACCGTAAGCATCGTCGTATCCCTGACTAAAACGCGGACGAGTGGGGCTTCGGTATATCGAATGACAAGTGGGGCCATGACGCTGATACAAGGGGCAATAGACGGGTAGGATTAGATTTTTAAACGGAGCTCTACAGCGATGGCACCGAGGAGGTGGCCTGCGGGGTGCCGAGATGAGATCGACGTCCACAAAGAACTGCATGAGGCGAGACCAGACGCATTAGATAGATATGAACTAGACACGTTTAACCATGCAAAGAAGAGAAGAAATGGTCGAGGACATCGACGACGATCTCAACACTTTGACTGACGGTGTCGGACACGAACGCGAGCAATGTAGAGAAAACTAGTGTCTCTCCTTTCTGACGTGTATAGATGGGTGCTAGGGGAGTGTGGTGGCGAAGGGAAAGACCTCGCGGTGGTCTGTGGCGTCCAGCATAGCGGGGCGGCGGGGCCGTGCCCACAGCGGCGTGCATGTTCGGCATTAGCATCAGCATGTACGTTCGTCATTGGCCTCGGCGGTATCTCTGGTGTGTCAATGATCGAATGAAGGGACAGGATTGAGGGTGCATCCCGACGGTGACCTAGCAGCGGCGGCGAGCATGCATAGCCGTTCTGACCATGCCGATATCGGCATCGGCATCGTTTGAAGGCTATGGTGCTCGAATCATGGTGGAAATTGCGATTCCCTATTATTTTTACATGCATAATATATATAAAATAGCTAGATCTCGAAATCGATGCATATGAAGCTACATATATATTCTTGGTCATAATCCCCTTATCTAAAGGGGATGGATGCATGGCTTCACGTCGTCGTCGCTTTCATCGTCACTATCTTCGTCGTCCGTGTAGTAGTACTTCCTGCACAATGTTACGTCGAACACCTTCACTGTGAGCACATCATCGCCTTCATATTTGAAGTGTAGGATGTAGCCGAAATCCATACCGTGCACGATGGCGAAATTCTCCCAGCCCTTGTCGAGGTACATCCGGCCTTGTCCGTCAAATAGGACCTCCATGGTCCAGAGACGAGGACCGCAGTCAGCTGCTCGCAGATACACCTTTGCGGGATCCTGGCCGTCAAGATAGTCCGCAAACTTTTGTGGGAGTGCCTGCAAAGAGATCGAGCGCCGATCATTTGAAATTAAAGGCTTTTTGGAACATGCACATAATTAATCACATGCATCATATATGTGGGAACGCGTACGTACCTTCTTGGCCAAAGGGTCTTCATAGATGACGATTAAGAACTCCTCTATGATCAATGGCAGTGTTGACGGTGGTGGTGGCAATGATGATGATCCACCACCCAGGCCGTCCCTTCCCCTTCCCTTTCCCCTTCCGGTCGGCGTCTAAGACGTGGAAGCCATGGCAATGGATCAAGTGTATGTGAACGAAGAAGAGAGAGGCAGAAACGAAGAAGAGAGAGGCAGAACCTATTGACATGAGGGATGACCGTTGTGGGGGTTTATAAGGGAGAGATGACCGTTGTGGGATTTACACAATAAATGAAGGAGGAGATGACCGTTGTGGGGGTTTATATCTCAACAAAAAAGAAATGCCTAAAAGAAATGGAAATTCGTGATAGCTTATTATTTTACCGTGAAAAGTAATGCCTAAAGGAAATTCGTGATAGTTTATCATTTCACCGTGAAAAGTAATGCCTAAAAGAAATGGAAATGCGTGATAGTTTATCATTTTACCGTGAAAAGTAATGCCTAAAAGAAATGGAAATTCGTGATAGTTTATTATTTTACCATGAAAAGTAATGCCTAAAGGAAATTCGTGATAGTTTATCATTTCACCGTGAAAAGTAATGTCTAAAAGAAATGGAAATGCGTGATAGTTTATCATTTTACCGTGAAAAGTAATGCCTACAAGAAATGGAAATTCGTGGTAGTTTATCATTTTACCGTGAAAAGTAATGCCTACAAGAAATTCGTGATTACCAAACTTGTTGAATCCGGTGGCAAACTCGTTATTTAGCATACATAGAGGGGTAGTAGTTTGCCACCGACAGATAGAGAGAGGGTGGCACGATCCTGCCCGTTAGATCATAGGATCGACGGTAGGTGGGCACAATCCGTGTGACAATAGCTCGACCAATCAGGCCAAGTTTAGGCTTCTGTGAGAAGGGAGAGGGTAAAACTGAGTAGTATCAAGGATACAAGGGCAAGTAAATAGTAAATAGGCTAAGGAATTCAAATAAGAGATTTAGAAAAATAAAAACACATGTTTTGTACAATGAAACCCAGGTTGGCCTACCTCAAAGTATTAGCAATTCAAATATACATGAGTGTAAAAATTATGGCCTCATTCAGACAAACTATGTTTTGGGTATAGATGTTTTGAGAAGGGGTTTGAGTGGAAAGCCATGAACCTTCATAGCTACTAGTGATTTGAGAAGTGGCCATTTGTGTTAAAACTTGATTTATATATGATTATCTACGTGGCAGGTCGCGTAACAAGACTCCATGAGTAGGAGGCACTATGATTTTATTTTTTTGAATTTTTTTGCGCATGAAATGACTCAATTAGATAGCTTAATCTCATTTGTTGACTCTCTGTTGACCAGCCACTTGAGGGTAAAACTGAGTATATTGCACTAGCCAGTATTAGTACTCGAGGGGAAAACAGAGTACAGATATTTTTCCAGTGTAAGACTCGAGGGTAGAACTGAGTACAGGTAACGGTGCAGACGTGCAGTACCACGGACGCGTGTCGCGGTGCGCAGCGGTTAGGCGCGCGGTGCGCGTGTTGAGACCAAACGTCAACTGCTGAGACGAACCGTCACTTTGCCAGTACAGAGCCCCTCTCTCCCTCCCTCTGCACACAATCTCATTATAACTCACGCACGCAAACACGCCTCTCACGTCCCATCACCTTCTCCAAATCCAAAAAACCCTAACCGCCCTACGCGTGCTCCCCTGCCGGCGATGGAGAAGAAGAATGCGCCGGCGGCCGTCGCCCCCGAGCCCGTCGCCTCCGAGCCCATCGCCTCCGAGCCCGTCGCATCCGAGCCCGTCGCCGCCGAGCCCGTCGCATCCGAGGGCGGCGCATCCAAGCGCGGCGCCTCCGTGAACTGGGCCTCTCTTAAGGGTGACGGACCACTTCACAAGATCGGAGACTGCTTACTGGCGAACAAGGAGTACGTGGACACATACGCTGCTTTGAGGCAAGTTTGTATAAATTGGTGCTCAGATCTACCTGAGCCCGACGTGCACCTGCACGAATGGATCATGGTAGAACACGCCCTTCCACGCGCCGCCGAGTTCTCCTTCCTCAACCTCCGCACATCCCGTTACGTCACCATCGATCTAACGGAAGTTCATGCAAGGTTCAAATTCCTCCATATCTATAGAGTTAATCTATTTTTATTTTCAATCGTAAACATCTTAGTGCTGAATGTTATCTTCATCAACTCCCTTTTAGATACTACTTCGTCGGCTTTTACCGTGGCGTCATCGTGCTTGCTCAGAAGAACCTGCCGCACAAGATACGGCTTCTGAACCCACTCACAAAGACAATGAACAAATCGTTTGAGGCGCAGATGCCATCTATGATTGTGAAGTCAGTCGCTGTAATTAAGTCCCCGACTATGGTCTTCATTTGTACAGGTTACCCCAATGAAATTGCTTGGGTCGATGAGAGCTCTCCAACTAATGATATAGATGTAGATGATTGGGGAGAAGGAAGATTTACGATCGAGGACCATTCTCTGCGTTGCATTACCCCGTTCAATGGTGAATTGTATGTAATAGCTGTGAATGAGTTCGGAAGATTAGTGTGCACCAACAATGTCCAGTTGGAGCAGCACGCGAGCACTGTCAACATGAAGACACTATTTTTATTTCCAGAACTTGGAAATGATTATTGATTCCAAGTTCTACCTTGTGAAGTCGGATGGTGATCTGCTGCTTGTGTTGTTGGGCGGCAGCACTGACGACAACAGGCATTTGGAGGAAGGTCAACCATTGGTGTACCGTGTGGACACTGAGAGCCGCTCTCTCCATGCCGTCAGTAACATTGGCAATCGTGCCCTCTTCGTCAATTATATCCGATGTATCTTCGTCGACACCAGAGTGCACCCGACTGTTCGACCTGGTTGCATCTACTATGCGGATTTGGGTTATATCAGAGAGTACTCTGATGATAGAAAGGCCTGGGATGAGTGACCACGACGTGTGGATAGAATAGGATATAATGGTATGAAAAATGAACAAAGGTCATACCGTTTGGAGGATGTATTGGCTGCACACTGCAGACGGAAGGAGTTCAGTGAATATTTCCTTCATCTCATGGAATGTAGCGATGACGAAATATATAATGAAGAATGAAGAACATTGTTATTGGCTGCTTTTGGCTGCTGTATGTAGTTTATGTATTATACTTAGTTTTCTGGATTTATTATGCTGCTGTGAATTTATCCTATACTAGCTTCTAGATTTGCTACTAGATTTGTTACCATATTGGGCAAAAAAAGAGGGCCAAAAGGCAACAATCATTGAAGAAAGAAAGAAATAGAAGCTTCTCTAGATTTGATACTAATTTGGTGAAAAGAGAGAGAACTGTTACAGAGAGAGGGGAAAAAGGCGCTCTGAAAAGGCGCTCTGAAAAGGCAATGCCAATTTGGCCCGAGAGAGACAAAACCGAGCTCTCACGTACAACCAAACGCGGTCTCGTCCTGTCCCACGCAGTCCGTTTCTACCAGCCCCACGCGATGCGGCCCCACACGACGCGGCCCCACACGTCAGCACGGAACGGTCAACTAAACGGGAATCCTCCCGTCCGAGCTCCTTCTGAGGGTTTCAGACAAGGGCTTGGAGAAAACTGAGGAAAAACTAACGAGCTGGGGAAAACTGAGTACAACTAACGACCTGAGGGCACGAAAATAGAAATCCCTATTATATATGTATATTTTGGAAAAATGCAATGGTAATTTGAATGGTTTTTGGCAAAAAAAATCATTTTTTTTCATTTGATGCTTGTACATGACCTGGTTTTACTTTGTATCCTTACTGATCTCGATTTTAATAGAAAAGAACATATGTTTATATAAACTTTTCAATTCAATTTTAAAGTTTGAGTGGGTTTAGTCAACTATTTTGAAAAAAGTGATTATGCAACAACGAAGTTTTCATTCAATAAAGTCCCACTCTCTCCTCGTATTCTCCATCTCCCGGAGCTTGTAGGTTAGTCGAGGCTTTAAAAATGCGCTCCGATGATATCTGCATCGCCAAGCTGTATTGAGCATTAACAACCATTTCAAATTATATTTAAATCATCTGATTTTCTCCTGAACTCCCTCAAACTCTCAGGAGAAAATATGTGGAGAACTCTATCGGTGGGAGTAGAGTAACACAAAGTCAAACCATAAACATGTTTATAACTGATAATTTTTATAGTAAGGTTGTATTATACAAGTAAAATATGTTATCATCAAAATAAGAATATGTAGTAATTTTAATTATGTCCAACAGAAAAAAAGATGACAATGACAACTCATGCACATAATATAAATCCAATGTGCACAACATGATGCAGTTTGGTACTATAAAGCACAAAATGAACTTTTTCATATCATCGTGTACAAAGATTTGCATGGCAGGCAGTTAATTTTCTAGGATTGCGATGAAATAATTGCACACATTATAACCTTCTCTAGAGCCATTTCTCCTTACAAAACTGGTGGTTCGCATATTTATGTCATATTAACAGTTTGGCTGGTAAAAATCATTCTACAAACATCCTCATATGGTATTGCACATATGCTTTGAAAAGACGCATTGTTGTTGTGCATTAGTTTTTTATTAATACTATTTTTAGATTTGACTTTATATTGTTTGAACATATTCGGATCACCAGGCAATCGACCCAATCAACTCAAAAAAAATCAAATTTTTTGTAGGACAGACACACACACACCACACAACCCCACACCATGCACCCGACACCTGATTCCGTCGGTAAACTTCCCGAGGTGGAGCATCTTCGCCGATACGACTGCAATCAGTGAGACCTATAAATTAGGCCACCAAGCTACGACGCGGGTTGTTCGCCGTTTCCTACAGAATGTGTTGCCTTTTAAGCCCATCTAGTAGTGATTATCTATACGTGTTTTGAATACGACAAGGGTGATTTGAATGCTTTTTAGTAATAACATTTTTAATTTTGTCATTTGATGCTTTTACATCACTTTGTTTTATCTCGTATGCTTATCGATATCGATTCTAATAGAAAATATGTATGTATCCATATAAGGTTTTCAACTAAATTCTAAAGTTTTGTGTATGGTTTTGAGTGGAATGTTTTTTTAAAAAGTGATAATGTTACATGAAGTTTTCAGTTCGAAAATTTCCACACTCTCCTCGTATTTTCCATCTCTAGCAGCTTGTAGGTTACTCGGGGCCTTAAAAATGCGCTATGGTATCTACATCACTAAGGCCGACTTCTTTTTAGCTTTTCAGCAGGCTTCGAGGTGGTGCGCAGCTCAAGCTCTATTTAAATCATTCGATTTTCTCCGGAACTCCCTCGAACTCTCAGGAGCAAATCCATCTCACCCGAGACTGGTCTAGAGATAACCATGGCCAATGGGAAATGTTACTAACCGGATAAATGATCGGACGGCTCTGCGCAGAAAGTCCCTAAGGTCACTCTAGATCCAACGGCTGGGAAAGATCCGGCGACCAGTTCGCTCTGGGCGAGGAAAGCGCGGCCATCCTACTTTCCACCGCACCTTGGCTAACTCCCCATCCGTCCCACCTCCGTCATCTTCCCACATGGCCGTGGCCGCCTCGGTATTAACCCGCGACCACCGACCATGGCGTTGAGATCCTCGACAGCGACGTCGCTCCTCTCCAGAACCCTCCGCCTGCACGCCACCTCCTCCCCCTACCCTCTTCGGCCCCTCCTCCCCCGCGTTGAATCGCGAGCCGCGTCGTCGGGCGGAGGGGATCCGGGCCAGGACCCGGCACCGGCGGCCACCATGGACTCCCCGACGATCAAGGTGGTGTCCCACCTCCGCGGGGAAGCGCCGCCGATCGACGCGGGCGGGTCGGCACGGAAGCCGCTCAGCCTGTGGCCCGGGATGTACCACTCGCCGGTCACCAACGCGCTCTGGGAGGCGCGCTCCAGCATCTTCGAGCGCAAGATGGACGCCGGGCGCGCCGGCGCCGCCGCCGCGGGCCCGCAGACGGAGCTGCTCACCAAGACGCCCGCGCGGAGCCGGACCACCATCGTCTACAAGTTCGCCGCCGACGACATCCTCAGGGAGCAGTACCGGGACCCCTGGAATGAGGTGCGCGTCGGGAAGCTGCTCGAGGACCTCGACGCGCTCGCAGGCACCATCGCAGTCAAGGTATCCTACTATCCTCGCAATCCCGAATTCCGATCCCGTTATGAATGGCGAGCAGTTTTGTGCCTAGTGCGATTTTCCTCATTTCTCGTGAAATTGGGAAAACAACAGTCGAAATAAAATCCTGTTGATGCTTGATCATAGGAATCTGTTTGGTAGGGACCTTTGGAATGTTGGATGTGAATGCGAGAGGAAATGAAACTGCCTTTCTAGTCTAGAGAAAAGATTGCATAATGATCTTGCTCTGTCAGAAAGCGAAAAAAATATCTGTCGTCTAACACAGGGATTCCATTGTCATCAGCCATCGCAATATGGTATTTAAACCAGATTAAAAAAAAGGTTCAGTTTCCTACTGTTTTCACATTCTCCTTACCGCGGCCTGACACCTTCCACCGCCTGAGAGCGCATCTGAGATCCTTTTTAGTGTTGTGCAGTTGTGTTGATCAAAGATCTTAGCCCTGTAGAAAATTATAAAAGGTATAGTTTGCAACAATATATTGCTAGTTCACTCATTGTCGCAACTCACACTTAGGCAACAAAACTGGCACTGGTTGTATGTTTATAAATTGAACCAAGGACGTTGGGGATCTCTTGTTTCTACCTTTTCAAGAAAATTTTCGGATTTCATGGATCTGATTCTTCTTGTAAAAGTTGCCAACTGTTGAGATACTAACAACGAGGTGTATGATTCATTCTAATGTAGTCAGTATCTAGAAGAACATACTAACTCTGTCACAAATTTGAAAGCTGAATGAGTTGTTAACCATGCTGATTCAGGATGGTGTCAGTTTGGTAATGACACGGCAGAGATTACATCGTGCACACAACCTTTAGGTAGCTGAATGGTGCATACTGTTAAATAAGAAAAGGCCTTTAGTAGCACTTGTTTCTTTTTTAACAGCGGCTTTCCTGGCATTCTTCCAGGCTGTCGGTTCAACATATACTATACAATGATACTTATGATAACTCTGATAAGGCTGTCAGTTCAATATTTAGCAGTCGTGTTGATCTAGTATTTGAAGGCTCTGTAGAATTATGAAGTTATACTTTGCAATGAAATAGCTGGTCACTTACTCACTTACTGACACAACACAACTCACAGTTAATCAACTGTACATTAAAACTGGCAATGGCTGTATACCTTAGTAAGTAGAAGTCAGGATGTTGGGGATTCTCTGTTGCTAGGTGCCCCTGGAAATATTGGGATTTCATGGATCTGATTCTTCTCATAAAAGTTGCCAATTTTTCAGATACTAGCAACGAGATGTATGACTCTTTCTAACGTAGTCACTAGATCTAGAAAAACATCACTCTGTCACAATTTGTAATCCAAAGAATGAGTTAACCATACTGAACCAGGATGTTCTCAGTGTGGTAATGGAAGCAGCAGAGGTTACATCGTGGACGCACCCTTTAGCTTAGCTGAATGGTGCATACTGTTAAATAGGTAAAGGCCTTAACAGCATTCGTTTCTTTTTGAACAGTGGTTTTAGTGGCATTCCATCCAGGCTGTCAGTTCAACATATATTATACAATGATACTTCTGGATGACAGATAACTCTGATAAGGCTGTTAGTTCAACGCATACTATATGATGACACCTAACAAATCACAGATAACTCTTATATATGTTCATTTTATGTTCTGTGTGCTCTTTTCACGCATCTTATATAGCATGCAGTCATTTTAAAAAATAGCATACAGCAGGAATCTTCTTTTGACGAATCTTATGTGACATGCAGCACTGTTCTGATGAAGATAGCACAACAAGACCCCTTTTGTTAGTTACTGCGTCTGTGGACAAGATGGTCCTAATGAAGCCAATTCGTGTGGACACTGATTTAAAGATTGCTGGGGCTGTTACTTACGTTGGCCGCTCTTCCATTGATATACAGATTGAAGTGACTCAGGTTGATCAAGATAGCGTTGGTAATGAATTATCTACCTGCTTGTGTATTCGATTGTGAACTGCTATCGCATATGGTTGATCCTTCTCCTGTCTTGTCTGACATTTCACAACTTGCAACAGGTAGTGATAAGCAGTTGGATCCAATTGCATTGACAGCTAACTTCACATTTGTGGCACGAGATTCAGTGACTGGAAAGGCTGCTCCAGTGAACCGCCTTGCGCCAGAAACTGAAAGAGAGAATGAGCTATTTGCAGAGGGAGAAGCACAGGATAAACTGAGAAAAAAGAAAAGAGAGGAACAAAAGGCAATGCATGGCAATGTGTTGCATAAGTTTGCTGAGGCTGAGAGGCTGAATGCTTTACTGGCCGAGGGGCGTGTTTTCTCAGATTTGCCTGCTTTGGCTGACAGAGATAGCATCTTGTTAAGGGATACTCGCCTGGAGACCTCTCTTATCTGCCAGCCTCAACAAAGGAACTTGCACGGACGGATATTTGGAGGTTTCTTGATGCACCGAGCATTTGAGCTTGCCTTCTCAACTGCTTATGCCTTCGTTGGTCAGAGACCTTGTTTTCTTGAGGTCGACCATGTTGACTTCTTAAAGCCAGTAAGTAACGAGCTTATATTTAGGTCCATTTCTATGTAATGATGCATGTATCTTCAGACAATCGAGTCTCTGTTTCTAGTTTACGAAGTGATGTGCCATGCTTGCCTCTTGGCATTTATGTTTGTGGCAACCTCAGAATTAGCACTGAAGATATTCTGTATGATTAGATCATAGTAGCAATTGTGAAGTCTGTTTATTCCATATAATTGGATCATAGTAGCAGTTGTGAAATCTGTTTTAGAAACTATAAATTGTTTTTCCCATGAACCACTGGAATAACCATGCCAATTTCTTATTGTGCAGGTGGATGTAGGGGACTTTCTTCGATTCAAATCATGTGTCTTGTACACCCAGCTTGAGAATAAATGGCAGCCTCTGGTGAATGTTGAGGTTGTTGCTCATGTCACAAGGCCCGAGCTTCGAAAAAGCGAGGTAAATTCTACACATCGATTCATTGTCGAGGACAGTGTTTTAACTGCAGTAGCTATACCTCAAGTCTTCACCTCACTGAATACTTACTTTTACTATTACCGGTTTGTTAATGGTTTAATCGAACAAACAGATCTGCAACACATTTCACCTCACTGAATACTTTCTTTTACTATTACCGGTTTGCTAATGGTTTAATCCAACAAACAGATCTCCAACACATTCCACTTCACGTTTTCGGTCAGCAGCGACGCACTGAAGAACGGATTGACGATCCGCAATGTTGTTCCCTCGACTGAGGAAGAGGCGCGCCGTATATTAGAGCGCATGGATGCGGAGGGCTTATTCGATTGATCCTTTGGCGGAGCCGCTGGTTGCAGCCATTCGTTAGCATTTTCTTTACTGGCCATACTAACTAGTGGAAAATGTACCCCATGATCCGAACATCAGCAGATAAGTATTAGAAGTATCAGTGTATCATGCTGGCAATAGAGCGGCAAAAATTGTAGCTCTATGGTACCAACATTTGGCGTTTCTTTTGGGAAAGTATTTGGAGTATATATTTGCATATAATAACCTCAACCTCGAGACGCAAACTTTTTCTGTACACACTTCCCATTGATTACATAATGGCAGATCCAGTGTGGAATTTATAATTGCTAATGCATCATGGGCATGTTGCGTAAACTCGCCTTGTTTATTTGCTCATTTCAGCTTGTTAACAAAGCTACCCTCCATTAGGGTAATGTCGTCAGCTCAGAAAAGAATGAACAAAGTATTCTGTCAGAAAGGGTGCAAAAGATGAATCCTGCCAGATCCTGAAAGCTCCTAGCTGGGGTAAATGTGGCTACTTCTACTTTGATCATGTCATCGATTTTTAGGCTGAACTTTTATCATGAGATTCTAAACGGTCAATTTCACAAAAGCTCTCATCTGCTAGTGATTCTTAGCATGTCTGAATCATCATGTACAAATGCCACTTTTACCTTTGGTAGGCCATTGGCTGGATGATGCTTTTAGCATGCGGAATCATGTACTACTACGACATATAGACTTTGATCTACACTTAGTGTGCTGAAATTACAACATACTACTTGTAATTATAAGTTGGATCCTGCAGTGCTTTCCTTCTAGACATCAGCTATCATGCAGATTCCAAGCTCAGGCACTCAGCATAACGCCTACGACGACGAACTCTCCTCGGAGCTACTGGATTCCACTGGGTTAAACCTTGGAGGAACAGTCGCATTCTCCATCCGGCGCGAGGTGCTGAAGCCTGCTGTCGCGGTTCGTTCATTCATCCTGCTAACGTCCTTGCATACACGATCAAGAACGATGAGGAAGTCACGGACCACCATGAAGATCCTCAGCGGGTGGCCTTCCTCCTTCGCAGAGTTGCCATGGAAGAACTCTGTTGTCTCCCTGACAAGGGAGAGGGCAAGGCCCTCTTGAGCCTGCACCGCGGTGATCTCTGCTTCAGCCTTCTGCAGGAACTCGCCGATGGAAGCTCGGAACCTCTTGCAGCTATCGTCGGAACCGAGCTGCTGGTTCAGTTGAACGACTTCGTTGATCTTGCTTACACCGGCTGAGAGCTTCGAGACGCAGCTGGCCAGCGAGTCAGAGTCCATTCCTGCTGCCTTCTTGACGTTGCCGAGCTCACCGCCAAGGCTAGCAACAATTTTGAGACCGACCTTCTTGCACTGGAAATCATCTGCAATCGCTTGGTTATTCGTCTGGCCACTGGCCACAATGTTGGCACCTTCAGACTTTGTGATCTCTTCGACAACGAAGTGCAGGAGGGTCGTCTTCCCATCTGCGCCCTTCACATCAACTAACTTGAGGAGCGCATCAAGCTTAAAGGCATGCGCATTCCCACGGTTTGTGCCGGTGTTCATCCGGTTACCGGTCTTCAGGACAGCATCCAAAATCTTGTGGAACAATCTGCTGCCCCTCACCTCTTCACACGCAGCCTGAAATGGTAACGGACGACAACAGATTATTTACCGACATGATGTAAGGAAATCCATGTCCTAGATGAATGATATGATCAAACTCCTGAGTCGATAAATTTGATGTTCTAAACAACACTTGATTGAGCACAAGGTTGTTGACATGAAGACGGTAACATGGTAAAAATCACAGTGTGGTAAAGGATCATAACAATACATTGCTTTAGAGCTTCAAGCACACCTTTACAGATATGGAACAGTAGTCCTTCCACTCGATTCAGGCATGGCTGTACCTTCCTTTTCAGCCAAAGCTATTAACAGTACAAGATAGGACACGATTAGTACCTCGAGGGTTCTGAAGGCGGTCTTGAGGTAATCAACTTCTGAATCGAAGTTGGCAATGTAGAGCATCGCCTCCGCTCTCTTGAACGCGAAGGGTACACCGAGCACCGCCTTGAGAAAGCTCTCGGCCGTGCCGAGCTTCGACAGAGCATCCTCCCTGAATTCCCTCAGCTTGAGCTCTTCTTCTCTGGTGGGAGCCATCTTCAGCAGTGTCTCCAGCAGTTCAGTTCCAAGGCTCTCTGCTTGGCCTGCACTTCAAAGAATGGCAACACAAGCAAAAATATTCATGGACCTATATTATCATCAGATAAAGCATTCTCTGAATGAATGCAAGCTGTTCACAAACTGAAATGTGTGTGTGTTTGAATCGTGTCATCTTATCTCACCATCAAGGAGGGCCTTGCACACTTCCTCCTTGGTCGCGTCGAGCGCCCTCAGCATGATCGCGATGTTCTGAGATTTCTTCGCGTCGAGCACCTTGTTCTCCTGGTTGCAGCTTGCCCCGTTTGACTCCTTGAATCCGGCCTTGGACATCCTCCTCGTCGAGTTGGAGACGAACAATGTCTCGATCATCTCTTCGTTTACTCTGTTCTCATTACACAGATTGAAACAAATGGATAGTGTGAGTTTCTGAATGAGGTGAACCCATGGCAAGCAACTCTAATGCCAAGAATGGTAGAAGAGGAGTACTCACCGGAATGAGCTCGCCTTGAGCTGGTCCCACACAGTGGGGCGGCCGGAGCTCGCGCGGAACTTGTCCCAGTGCAGTGGCTTCAGCTTCGGGCGAGCAGCCGCACCGGCGTCCGCGTCCTTCTCCTCTGACTGCGGCGACTCCTCGGGGTGGACAGCCCCCGCCGAGGCCCTGATTACTGTGGGTGCCGGGCGCTCGGAGAGACGCCTCGGTAGCCAGCCGTTGCCGTTGCCCGCTCGCGGCAACGGCGGGGGCGGCGCCGGAGGTGCAGGTGCCGCTTCCGCGCCCTCGCTGCCTTTCAACGGTGGCATTGGCGGTGGAGGGGGTGGCGGTGGCGCTGGAACGACCTGCGGCACTCGCTTGTCCCCTGTTCTGTTTTCTAGAACAGGGTCCGCGCTCGGCAGCGGGCTCATCATCCGCGTCTGCTGGAACTGCCGAGGGAGGGGCGGCATCGGCCGGAGCTCCGGCGAGCTGGTGCTGGAGACGGTGGCGGTGGAGCCCCGGCCGTGCGGCTGGTCGTCGTCGTGGAGCGCGGGCTGCTTGGCCTGCGAAGGCAAGGCGGGTTTCTTGTACACTACCGGGGGGTCCGGCTCGGGCCTGTCGCGGCGGCGGCGGGCGAGGAGGTAGAGGAGCGCGGCGGCGAGGAAGGCGGAGGCTACTGTGGCGACCAGGAGGAGGATGGTTAGGAGGCGGTGGGAGGCGAGGAACGAACGGAGCGGCGCAACGCGGGAGACCGGCAGTGCGAGGGAAGACATGTTGACCGGCGCCGTGGGGTTCGGCAATGAAGGAGACGACGGGTCGCCGCCAACGCCCGCGTCGGCGCCGGCACCAGCGCCGGCGACGGCGGGTGCGGGGTTGGTCACTTCTGTCGGCTGCGGCGGCGCGGCGTCGGGCAAGAAGGGGAAGAACGGCGCGGGGGGCGGCGGCGGCAGGGCGGGCGCGTTCTCGAGAGGGAACAGCGGCTCGTGCAGCGCCCTCCTCCCGCCGTACCATTGGTAATGGCTGCCATCGCGGAGGTGATGGTGGCGGTGAGAGGCGGAGGAGCAACGGAGGAGGAAGAGGATGTGCAGGAGCACGAGCAGCAGCCGCGGTAGCATTGGCGCGTGGATAGAGACCGCCGGCGACCTCGACCGATGAGACGACGAGCCCCGCGCGCCTCCTAGCTAGCAAGCCATCACACACTCACGAGCTCGGGGAGATTGAAGCGAGCTGAGCAGAGGTCACGCTAGCTAGCTTGGAGTGAGTGAGGCGTGGGGGAGAACCCGAGAGGAGTCAGACAAGTCAGGAGTGAACGCTTGTGAACACAGCTGTGAATGCAGGGAGGAAGAAGGGAGGAGAGGACGGCGGGCATGGGTACCTGGGTAGCGGTGCACTGCCATGGAGTGGACAGTGGAGTGGAGTGGTGTGTGTCCGTGGTGGGAATGTGTGCTTTGGATTCTTACGCCTTTTTCTGTGACATGGAAATGAAATGATGGGGTGCATCGCGTTGCGTTGCACTAGCTTTGCCGTGCGCTGCCATGGATGCACGGAGGGGGTGGCCAGTACACGACATTGTTTTTGTTTTGAGGATGCAAATGACTCCGTTTCCGAAGTTCCCTACAACTTATTATTTGAGCGTTTCTTTGAAGGAAATGCACTTTTATTCGGCAACATATGGTTCCTTTAATTACAAAATAGTTTTATAAATGTTAATAAATTCAGGAAATAATATTGGAATGTATATCCATATTATATGTGCTCACGCAAAATTTCATGAAAAGCTCACATTTTCGTGGCATGTGCAAGAAGATAAAAAATCTCGTGAAAAGCTTATTTTAGCACTAAGTTTTTATTTTTTTTACATAGGACATAGTAAAAGTCGGTTTTTATTGAAACGGCTTCTTGAGCATGTAAGATGCGAAGATATACATGCAACATTAGTTTTTAAAATATTTAACATTTGCATGTGTTACCAATGCATTTCAATGAAATGAAGCATTTGCACATGATAGCAAAACGCCTTGCCTTTGAAGGAACTTATTGAAATTTAGGCATGTTTGGTTACAGGAGGCAAAGTGTGGCAAGTGTGGCTGTGATAAAAGTGTGGCCGGGAAATTGGGAGTCACAAAGTGTGATAAAAGTTGGCTAAACTTTCTATTTATAACAGGTTGATCATATGGATGATAAACTCTTCAATTCTAAAATGTGCAAGAACTAAATACACGAACTGACCAAACATCCAAGCTTTGACTTGGCAAAACTGTGACTGAAAATCAAACACCCATGTGGACTAGTCATGTTAGGGAGTAACATAGAAAGACTCATTTCTTATTTGGTAGACTCAATCTATCATATAATCTACTACGTGACCGTTACATAATAGGCAATGATGGTGTCAATTAGGCAGGCCACTATCGGTAGCCCGGTGAGTGGAGAAGTTGGATGCAAGGAGAACACATGGCTTGGAATTTGAGACTTATACATCAACAAATTCATAGTCTTAAAAATACTTAATGTGAGAATATTTATGGTAGAAATTTTGATGATATAGTAAGTATAATAGAAATGACAACTTAAGATTGTATGTATATAAATCAACAACTCGTGCATGGACTCAGGTTGAAAAGGGAAAGAACTTATATACTTTACTCATCCTACGATTCCAAAAATACAAGACAAAGACATAGACTTCTTAAAAAACAATCTTGGTCACTAGTAATACACCGAATTTGCTAAAACTCGCAAAAAATGATGTTGTAGACATTAATGTGACCTTTAGCATGTAACTCTGATCATCTATTTTAATTGTTATAATGCTTTTTTGACAAACATGATTTGTTGGTGGCGAGTAATACATGGTATTTGCTAAATCTCAAAAAATGATGTTTCAGACATTGATGCAACCTTCAGCATGTAACTTCGACCACTGGTTTTAATTGTTGTAATGTTTTTTTTTCAACAAACATGACATGCAAATGATTTAAAAGTTTGAAATGTACATGTAAAAGAATGCTACTAATAAGAGTTACTTGAAGTACAATTTTTATAAGTTAGAGGGAAAAGAAACAAAGGAATTAGATGCCACCATTGTTTATGAATAAGGGAATCTATACAAATTACAAATGAGCTTAGGAATTCTAGAGATATGAAGTGAAAATTATCCATTGGTTACATGTCATGTTATCTAGCCATGAACATCATCCACGGTGGTACAACTATAAATCGATATGGTATCCTAGCTTACAAAGGGTGCCCCCGCCAAAGTTGAATGATCACATCATATCACCTATCATGGTAGCCGACTCAAGCAACTTTTCAGATCTTTTAGATCGGTATTGAATATGTCCCTACACATTTTTCCACACATTTTCTCAAGGAAAATGACATGCAAGACATGTCATTATAGATGATAATTAAATAATCTTTGATGTAAATTTTAAATTCTATTTTTTGTTATGTTCCCGATTATTTCACCAGATGTAATCTTATTAGTCTATGGTCTTCCATTTTTGGTAATGGTTGTTTTACCTCTCAGACATCATCAATAGTTGATCCCTTACTTGCACACGTAATAGAGTCTTATAGATGTAACCCTCATCCAATGCGCGGAATGTTCTGCAGGCCACAACAAAGTACTTGTGAAATTGACATGGAAGGGCAACTAACAAATAAACATCTATATAAATTCCGTCGTGAACTCCACATGTTTTCCAAGATGCTCCAACGACCTATGTAGGATGTACATAGTATCATGGGGTTACAGTTGAAAATTACAACATCAAATGATAGCAAAATATTTTTTAACTAATAACATTGAGAGTTATTGCCTACAAAAGAGTACCTAATAACAATATAACATCTTAGCGTGACAAAATTTTCACAACACACACCCTTTTTTAGCTTGAAAATCCATGTTAGATATGACTAATAAAAATACGAACAAAAAACTATTTGATAAAACAATTTTTTTTAGATTATAATTTGCACCCCACATTGCACAAACGCATGCATACTTGCGAACACGCTCGCACACATGCCCACATGAATGATTTAATCATGCCTCTTAATTTGCATGTGGTATGTACTTTTTTTGAATCCTAACATATTTTTTTTCACATGTTGGGAAGTAATACCGACTATATTCCATGTGTTTGTATCTGTATCTATACGTTAAAGGCATGATATGTCATTGTATTTCCATACAGATGAACAAGCACACAAAAATGCATGATGTATTATGCGTCGCTTTCTTATTAGCAGATGCACTGGAATTGGTAATGTGAGAAGTTATTATATATAGCCTACAATCTTATATATTGGTTGTAATACTAGTATTTTACATTATGAGATGAAACGAGTGTATTTGTTGTGTGATCATTGTGTCTCCGACCTGTGTTGAGATCCCAACCCTTGTGCGAGGTGATATTTTCAAGCGCGTGAATTTAGAAAAAGAAACCGTGAAGCATGTGCCGACATCCCGCTGGATCATCCGCCGCACCGGCCGAAATCCACCGCGGGAGAAGCGATCTTGCATGTGTTATCTGGAAGTGCGTACGTTGATAATCACTTTGTTTTTGGCAACACGTAGATAATCACTGACACTTGGTTTGTGAATTGTGACGAGACCCCTGAGCATGAGCGAAGAACACTGTCGCACGCCCAGCAGCATCACCTGCCAAACTCCTTTGACCCCTTGCGCTCTCGATGCAGTCACACTGTCGCCTGTGCTCCCCTCCCCTGCCACTACGTTTCACACGAGGGTTGAGGCCATAGAAAAGTAACTAAACCCTACTTAGCACTAATCATCGCATGCTTTACTGTAGAAGGATAGGAGGAGATTGTGGAATATGGTGGATGTATTATTGAGTCTCTCGGGAGAGTATATATCGGAGTCATATAAGCCTTGGAAGCCAAGAAACCTAACGAACCTTGGAAACCAAAGAACCTGTTACCTTGGGAGCTAAGGAACCTATTACTCTAACATCCCCCGCAGTCATAGCGGTAGCATCGTGAACAATTGGAACGGTCAAACTTGAGAGAAACGGAAGTAGACCAGTGCACAGACATCCCCCCGCAGTGGTAGCAGGAACGTCGTAGACGGTGTCACGTCGCAGAAGCTTGGACTGTAGAGAATGCTGGTGAGGAGCTCAGGCGAGGTGGTAGCCCTTGTGCCGATGTCGAGGGAGCCGAGAGCAGTGGGTGCTGCAACCTTGGTCGAGGTAGCCGTGCGAGGGGTCGTCGTGGTCGATGTCGTGGTCGGGTGCCGATGTCGAGGTAGCCGCAGATGAAGCCGCAGGCGCGTAGGGCGCCGTAGAAGGACGGCGACGCGTCGATGCAGTCGTCGAGGAGAGCGATGCTGAAGTCGATGCAGTCCGAGCCGTCGACGATGAGGTGCGGCCATGGCTTTGCCAGAACCAGGCGCACGTCGGGGACGAAGGCATACTCCGGTTGTGCCAAAACTGACTATGCAAAGACGAACACGTGGAGGAGGCGCTACGACCGAGCTTGCCGGATTCAGGAACGCGTCGGGGACAAAGGCAAGCACCAGTGTTGCTAGTACCGAGCATGGGAAGAACGGGACCAGTAGAAACAACTTTACGCCATGTCGGAGAGGAGACTAGCAGAGAACGCTTCCACGACGGTTGCGAGGAACACAACGGCAAAGGGTGCCGATGCAGTCCGCGGTTGTCGGAGTAGACGAGCAGGTGTAGTCGAGAACGAGGCGACGACGCTGGCGATGAAGTCGTGCTGGACGTAGACGTAGAAGGCGACAAACCAGCGACGACTAAGAGTGATCATGCTAGATATGCCTAGACAGGCGGATGGGTATTCGGCTGGACCTGCGACAGCCAGGAGGGGCTATGCAGGTTGCCTGTGTTGATGCGACGGCGGTGCTCCAATGAGGCGAGGAAGAACCCGGCGGCGCGACGAAGACCATGCGCGGACGGCGGCGCAGAGGCAGCCTGCGACGTCCGTGTGAACAAGCACACAAAAATGCATAATGTATTTTGCGTCGCTTTCTTATTAGCAGATGCACTGGAATTGGTAATGTGAGAAGTTATTATATATATAGCCTACAATCTTATATATTGGTTGTAATAATATCTTACATTATAAGATGAAAGGAGTGTATTCGTTGTAATCATTGTGTCTCCGACCTGTGTTGATATCCCAACCCTTGTGCGAGGTGATATTTTCAAGCGCGTGAATTTAGAAAAACAAATCGTGAAGCATGTGCCGACATCCCAGTCAACAGTCATCCGTCGCACCGACCGAAATCCACCGCGGGAGAAGCGATCCTGCGTGCCTTATCTGGAAGAGCGTACGTAGATAATCATTTTTCTTTTGGCAACACGTAGATAATCACTGACACTTGGTTTGTGACGAGACCCCCGAGCACAAGCGAAGAACACTGTCGCACGCCCAGCAGCATCACCTGCCAAACTCCTTTGACCCCCTTGCGCTCTCGATGCAGTCACACTGTCTCCTGTGCTCCCCTGCCACTACGTTTCGCACGAGGGTTGAGGCCTAACTAAACCCTACTTAGCACTAATCCTCGCATGCTTTAGTACCAAAGCAAAGCAATAGTACAGCTAAATAAAAAACGAGTTGAATACATGGGCGCCCAACAGCAATGTGCAAATTCACCCACGGAGCTGCATGATGATGCCAAAGTGGCCCGTTAAGTTGCATTACAGTGTAAGAAACTTCGGATTAGTATGAAATTGCATATTCGGCTGCCACACTGGAGCGGTTGGTGCTATAATTTTGCACCCAAAAAAGTCGACGAAAAACTTGTCTTTTGGTCTTCGCATTGACGATGCCATGGCGATGGCAACTCGCACGACAGGGGTATTGAGCTTGATGATGTTGATGAGCCCGAATGTGTCGCAGAAGTTCCGGAGCTAATAGTGGCATCGCTGCTTTGTCTATGCCCCCCTCCATCGCTCGCTCTAATACCCATTCCACCCGCTATGTGCCCTCCGCCGCAGCCAATCATCGCCGCCGAGTGAGTTAGGGTATGTGAATTGGAGGAATGAGGTGATTGATTAGCTCTTTTTTGTTTAATCATGACACTTTAATTCTACAAAAATTGGCGAGATTTTCACAAAAATGTTATATCAAGCATCTGCCACTTGCCAGTGTGGCATGCCACCTCGACCACTCATTGTCTTTTACAAAAAAATAGTTTGGAATACAAGTTTATGGGCACATTGACTATAACTTTGTTGATGTATTTGCATAATTTGGTGCTCCCTCTGATCCATGATCCGTATTACTTATCATTAATATATATTTTATAACTAAAATGTGTCTAGATAAAGGGGAGCGTTTTGGAACCCGGGAGCATATGCTCCCGGTTTTTTAGATCTGTTTCAAACGCATTTGAAAATGTCAAAAAAACCTACGGGAAATTTCATATATAGATCTCAAAATTCCATTTGCGCACAAAGTCATTTCACAAAAAAAAATGATATGTTGTGTGTTATGTGTAAGAAGACAAAATTTGGTACTCCCTCCGATCTATATTACTCTTTGCTAATACAAATGTATCTAGATACATCCGTATTAGCGAAGAGTAATATGGATCGGAGGGAGTACCAAAAAAGCTTCGCACCAAACATTTTTTTTCATTTTCAAAGAAAACAAAAAAAAATATACGTTTTCCGCAATATTTGGTGGGCGCACATAGAATGTACGCGCTAAATTTTTGTTCGGAATATTTTAACGTATTCAAAAAATCCAGTAGCAGAAGCATATGCTCTTATACAATAAATTGAATTTCCGCAAGATAAACTCATATTAACGACAACTAACATGAAGAGAGAGTACTATGTAGTTTAGTGCACCAATGTATTTAAATCATAAAAACGTGCACGGCTGAATAGCATCACGGGCAGTGCGAGAGACAGAGCGAGCAGCGGCCGAGGAGGGAGGCTGTCATTCTTGACCAACGTTCGGCTGCCGCTGCACGGTAATCATGGCGGGCGGGGCCCCGGCTTGTGCCGCAGGCGAACGTTGGCCTTTCTTGCTCGTTTTCCGTCCGCTTTATTGATGTGTCGCCAGGAAACATGCAGTGGCTTGGCACTTTGACTATACAGGCAATGGGGCCCGTCCGGCCCATCCATGCGTACGACCATACCAGGAATTTTTGACGCATCAGACCACCTGCCCGACTGAAATGCCAGAAAAGACCCCCTCCGAAATTTTTTGTCAAAAAGGACCGGCTGTGGGTGGCGGCACCCCGCGGCAGGCGACACGTGGCACCTGCCGCCATTGGCATCGCCGGCAGGCAGCATGCCGCCACCCCCACTGGCGGCAGGGTGGCAGGCAGGGGCATGCCGCCACCCCCACTGGCGGCAGGGTGGCAGGCAGGGGCATGCCGCCACCCCCACTGGCGGCAGGGTTGCAGGCAGGGGGCATGCCGCCACCCCCAGTGGCGGCAGGTGGCAGGGCGGGGGCCATGCCGCCACCCCATTGGGCCACGTCACCTGGCTGGACGGAGGGCGGGCCTGCCGGCGATGCCAATGGCGGCAGGTGCCTGCCGGCGATGCCAATGGCGGCAGGTGCCACGTGTCGCCTGCCGCGGGGGTGCCGCCACCCACAGCCAGTCCTTTTTGACAAAAATTTTCGGAGGGGGTCTTTTCTGGCATTTCAGTCGGGCAGGTGGTCTGATGCGTCAAAAATTCCCATACCAGGGCTAGCTAGCACTGACGGTGAGTACGCAGTAGAGTACTCCGGATGAACAGACTGAACACAGTCGTAGCACAGTACCAGTACTTGCTATTTATACTTGAATAGTTGAATACCAGATTTTCCTACAGCACTGTATTCTTCTGAAATGCTTTCAGATGGAGTTTCAGGGATAAAAATTCATGTCACATGAATGCCATGAGTTTGTGTCTACTTCTGAAATTAATTCTCGTACCAGCGGAGTTTTCGTCTGAACGGCATTGATCGTCTATGGAAACCTGAAGTCAAAATGTAGAGCATGCAGTGTGTATAGCTGTTGCGCCGCCGCGTGCAGTAGATCAGCAGAGGTGCGCCCTGCTTTGCACAGTGACCCCCTAAAGAGGGGGACATGAACCAAGATAGATGGCAAAAAGATCGATGTGCCATCACTTTGTCTTATAAAATACTAGGAGAAAGTGTACTGCAGAGAAGAGGATGGAAAAAATCGCCATTAAATTTATGCTACTAGCTGCGCCTGAAGAAGTTCAGACGGGAAACTACACATACGCACTCGCCTGTTTGATCGTTTGGGTTGTGTGCCGACAGAATCGAAAGCTTTCACTGTTCCACAGATTGCCAGCCCGCCCCAAGCGAAAATAACATTGCTCCAAACACAGTGTCATTAAGGCCCCCTTCTTTTCAGCTTATTTTCCAGATTCTCCCAGAAGCTACCCTCCACCAGCTTCTCCCAGAATCTCGTTTCTAAAATTTGCACAACAATCTAGATAAGTATTGGGAAGACTAATCTAGATTGTTGTGCAAATTTTAGAAACGAGATTCTAGAAGAAGCTGGTGGAGGGTAGCTTCTAGGAGAATCTGGAAAATAAGCTGAAAAGAAGGGGGCCTAAAATGGAGGTGGGATGGTGGTCAACCCTCCTGCTCCGCGGCTGCAGCACCGCTAGCTCGCTTCTCGTTGGCGGTGAGCCCAAAGACGATTTCTTGGAGTGTGTCTAATGGTAATGACGTCGTGGTCGACGTCAGGGCCGGGTGAAAGGCCTGCGTGAAGCGGATGATGTCTACGCCCGCAGGCTCCGTCTACTCCTTGGAGGCATCGTCAAGGCACTGCGCCCGCCTCGAGCACCGGGGAAAACTCTAGAGCCGGACTTCGGTTCGGGCGGCGGCGGCGCAGTTGCGTCGTTTCCTCCTGAGGGCGTCGCCTAGGTGGTTCGTAGAGTCCTTGGTGCGTATGTTGGAGTCGATGGTGGCCGCCGCTCAGAGAGTGGGCTTTCAGGGCGCTATGTACACCGCCATCGGCGCTCCATGGTCGACGAATTCTCTGGTCGAGTTCGGCCCCGCTGCTTACTCGCCGACTCTTAGGCGCTATTGGGCGGGCAGTGCATTGGCTTGTGCCTTCCGGAGTTTGAATCGGTCTCATGAAGCTCACTTCGGTTGTGACGCGGCTTAGAAGCCTGTTGTATTGCCTCCTCGTCATTTTTGGCTGTAGACAATACGAGGCGAGTCCTTGTCGTTTGGTCGGCGTGGGTTGTATACTTATGTTGTAAACCGTACGTTGTGTTTATATCAGGTAGCCTATTAACATTGTACTGGCCGTCTTAGTCTCTTCTTCAATACACCCTATTGAAAAAAAAAACACACAGTGTCACGGTCGGTTATCGCCTATTCACTACTAGAAAAAAGACTACCTGCAGCGCACCTAATTTGGTTACCCGTATCGCATTATCAGTGCGCTGCGGGTACCATGCTATTGGTATTTGATTACCCGCAGCGCACCGGCCTATGCGCTACGAATAATTTACTTACCCATAGCGCATGTGTTGATGCGCTATAGGTATTTGTACCTGCAGCGCATAAGAAATCTGGCAGATGCGCTACTGGTATAGTTTTTTATTTTGACGCTAGCTCCTACTACTGCTATATATAGATGCCACATGGATCATTATTAGGCTATTTGACTAACTTTTTACTCTATTAATATTTGCCCACAGCAAAAAATTGTGAGTGGTTAAATACATAAACCACGTGTTGCAAATATTCACACCAAATTCACAATTACATATTTATTACAAAAATATACAAACCAAGACTATTTGGTACAGGAAAAGCAACACCTAAAACAACAAAGCTGGCAGCGGACTAGTACTACACATTGAAACTCATGGCATCAGGCTAGTACTACACAATGAAACTTATGGTTTCTTTCCTATCTTCAATTGTAGCTTCTTGCCAACCACAATGACTTCCAATTCAGCTTATACCTCGTCAGCGGGCTCGCTTGCTTCTCCTCAGCTCCCCACCTCGCCGGCGGCTGGCCCCAGCAACAGCAGCGCCGCCGGCCCCTGGCGCTTGCTTCTCCTTGGCTGCCCACCTCGCCTGCGATCGGCCCAGCAGCTACAGCGCCCCCGCTTCTCCGCAGCTGTCCACCTCGCCGATGGCCAGCCCTAGCAGCAGCTGCGCCTCAGGCCTCCAGGCACCCGGTTCTCCACGGCTGTCCACCTCGCCGGTGGCCAGCCCCAGCAGCAACTGCGCCTCAGGCCTCCAGGCACCCGCTTCTCCTTGGATGCCCACCTTGCCGGTGGACCTAGCAGCAGCGCCCCCATTTCTCCTCGGCTGTCCACCTAGCCAGCGGCCAGCCTCAATTGCTGTCCACCTGAATAAGGCCACATTCCTGAAGTAGAAGAATAAGATCAAAATGCATGTATAGTACTCAAACAACACTAGTGCATGGAGTACAGAATTTTGTCATGCTTGATTATTTCTCTAACCAGTGTCAAGTAGAGAAGAACATTGTTAGAATTGCACTAAATATTGTTGTTTGCAAGTAGACAAGTTTCAGCAAGTTTCAGGAAGTAAGAAGCACTTCAATGCATTTGGTCAATTGTTGGTGTGAGCATATAATTCTTGCACTGAAATAGCACTCAGACAACACCGATGACAGATTACTTTGACATTGTGGCACATGGTTTCTCTGAATTTCTCTAGAACATAAAGTAGTTATAGCTTCCTGGATATAAAATTCAGTGCAAAGGATAGAAATCATACTTTAGCTGCATCCTCAGGATTAATCTTTACAGGAGGATATACTAGCCAAATATCCCTCACCTACATAAAAGAAATGGCAAAGAATGAGAATAGAACCGTAAATAATGAGAATCAGAATAAGTTGAGGTAACTGATGATAATATGGGTACTTCCCTACAAGGATAAAAAGTCGTGTTACAATATACAACAACAAACATTCAATAATGCAAGTTTAATTACTGCAATTTCATCAAGCTCTCTCTCTCTCTCTCTCTCTCAAACAATGTACACTGTACAGACGTTTGTTCAGATTATCTAGCCAGTTAGTTCACTACGTATGCTCAGTATTTGATGACAGAAGTTTGGCGACTACACGGGCGAGGGATCGACCGCGACGCGTCTGCAGTGTTGGGCCATAACTAAAGATGAGCATGGTAGCAATATCGGCATCACCAGTTTATTGAGTTCACCAACAAACTTGCGTTTCACACTTGTACTACCAGCAAGGTTTTTAAGACAATAAAATTCAGAAGATCAATATTCATGAAATTAACACATCTCCAATCACACAAGGATGAATCGCTACTCCAGGCAATAAACCGGTCCAAAGGATTTTTAGTTATCAAAAACATGTTTAAAAATATTACAGGTCACAAACTAACAAGAAAAAATCTATGAGCACAAAGTTCATGCTTACAATTGAACTGAGCATCATTGGCAATTACGTAAGTGTCAGTTAAGTACCTGATATAGGCGTGTTATCGATGCGCCTTTTTGAGTATGGCCTATACCCAATTAATTTGCCTGACACATTGCCTTATGTGAAAAGTTGTCTCTATAATGTCAAACATAAGCAGTACTTCTCAAACAATCTGAAAAGAAACATTAGCTCTCATGAGTATAAAACAGAAGATCAAGATAACATTTTTCTTAAAATGAGAACCTCGGAAACTATACAAACAAATATCTACATCCTTATAGCCCAGAGCATATGATTTCATCTTCTTGATATGCCTTTTAATATCGTGTAACTACAGACCAATACTCCAAGAATGCTCGGTGTTTCTAAACATATTTTATAAATACATGTAAGAATTTGCTTGCGGATGCAGTTTCTGGGATATAAATTCATGTCACATGAATGCCATGAATTTGTGTCTACTTCTGAAATTAATTCTCGTACCAGCGGAGTTTTCGTCTGAACGGCCATGGATACCCAAAGTCAAAATGTCGAGCATGCAGTGTGTATAGCTGTTGCGCCGCCTGCAGTAGATCAGCAGAGGTGCGCCCTGCTTTGCACAGTGACCCCCTAAAGCGGGGGCATGCACCAAGATAGTAGATGGCAAAAAGGATCGATGTGCCTTTACTTTGTCTTATAAAATACTATTTCCTCTGTACCGAATTATATGGCAATTACACACTTTGAGATAAACTTTGACATTTAATTTTAGTTAAGAAAATATAAGATATATTATATAAAAAATATACTATTAGGTTTATATTTAAAAGAACTTTCCAATGTATAGTTTTTATATTAAATATCTTATATTTTCTTGACTAAAATTAATAGTTAAAGTTTATCTTAAAATATATATTTACCTGATAATCCGGTATAGAGGGAGTAGGAGAAAGTGTACTGCAGAGAAGAGGATGGAAAAAAATCGCCATTAAATTTCTACTAGCTGCGCCTGAAGAAGTTCAGACGAGAAGCGAGACATACGCACTCGCCTGTTTGATCGTTTGGGTTGTGTGCTGAGTGCTGACAGAATCGAAAGCTTTCACTGTTCCACATATTGCCAGCCCGCCCCAAGGGAAAATAACATTGCTCCAAACACAGTGTCACGGTCGGTTATCGCCTACTAGTAGTACGATCTGGGTGGATTGTTTGTACGTGTCCGGATGTCCCGTTGTGAATCGACAGGTGACGAATGATGCATGGTTACGATGATCATCTTGCTGACTTAATAATTCGCATCATGCCTGAGGCCATGAGAGTATGCTTGCGTGAATGCTGGCGAGATTATAGTGGGTAGGCTAGCCACCGACGATGGCCATCATGATGAAGCAAGACCTCCATTGTACCTTTTTTTTAGGGTTATACCTCATTTGTACATGTACAAGGATCTCAACGTAAACCATGAGATAACTTGTTCTAGCGTGCCGCCGCGGGGCCTCCCTCGTCGATCTCGTCCCCACCGCTGCCGCCGGTCTCTCCGCGGTGGCGGCGGCCCCTGTCCCCCCAAAGGTGGCAGGGAGAGCTCGCGGTGGACGCGATAGAAGGTGGCGCTTGTCCTCAGGACGGCCATGGCGGCTGCTTGGGCGGAGCGCGCCGTGATGCGGCCCTCCGACGTCCTCGTGCTGGTGGCGCCCTCGCGTCGACGCCCCGCCTGCAGGGCAGCAGAGCTGCCTCGTGGCTGCAGCCGGCAGGCCAGATCTGGCCTATGGTGGTCGACGGTGTGGCCCTCCGCCAAGGGCCAGTGGTGGCCGGAGTTGCCGCTCTGGTAGCCGCAGCGGGCCTTCTCCTCTCAGATCCGGCCATATTGGTCCCCGATCTGTAGAATTGGGATGGTTGCTGCGGTGGTGGTTGGTGGTCAACGCTTCTCCATTGATGACGAGGTGCCTTCTGCGATGGTGGTTCAAGCCTGCGACCTATCTCCTCGTGCACCCGTCTCCGGTTTGCTAGGGTCTTGGTCTAAGGCCGGGGTGAAAACCTTGCTTGTGCTGACCACGACGACGCCTGCGGGTGTCGTTTCCTCCTTGGAGGCATGGTTTTCGGCCTGACCATTCCTTCCCCTCGGCACAGGGGAAACCCTAGGTTCAGTTTACTGGACCGGGCAGCAGTGGCGCCACAGCGTCATTCTCTTCTTGGAGGAGCTGCCTAGGCTGCCAGAGGAGTTCCCGGTGTGGCATTTGGAGATGGTGACTTCGTTGTTGTCTGCCGGCGAGGATTTGTGGTAATAGATCGCAAGTGGTGGCTACTTCTCAAGGTGCGAGCCTCCGGGGCGCAATGTACGTCATCGATGATGCCTGATAGTCGACATCTTCTTCAAGTCTGACCGGACCCTGCCTTCGCTTGCCGACTCTCTAGGCACATAAGCTGTGGTAGTGCTATGGTGGTGTTTGGCTTTGTTCCTGACGCGGTCTTTAGGCTTGGTGTCCAGCCTCCTCGCTATTTTTGGCTGTAGTTGGACAAGGCAAGCTTTGTCGTCTTGATGTTGTAGGTTTTGTGTTGTAAGCCAGTGTCTTAGGTGTGTGTGGTGTTATAACCTGTCTGGTTTTCTCTTGTTAGCTTAATACAAAGACGCGTAGCCTGCGGGTTCTTAAAAAAGATCTCAACGTAGAGTTTGTTAACGGGCCATTTCCCATTCCCCGAGGCAGCTGCAAAGCCCAGCAACAAGTTCTCGCCCTCTCTTTTTTTGTTTTGTTTGCGCTCACGCGTCCGGGCCGGGAGTGAGGGGCGATTTTGTTTGCGGTCACCGAGTTCCTTGGCACAGGCTCACAGGTACCTTTGTTGCTTGTAATAGACGCCATTTGAAAAGTTGGATAGGTAATTCCTCAGAGGGCCCATACTGAACGAAATGAGGGCAAACCAAATATTGCCGTGACTTCTCCCGTTTTAGGCCCATTGCGGTCCCGCATGTCAGTATTTCTCCGTTTCATGTTAGTTCCAGCGTGTCAATCTACGTGGCAATTTGATGTAATGGGGTCACTCCGCAGCGGTGTACGGTCAAGATCTAGTTCGTCCCTCCGTCCTTAACCTTGCCTGAACCCTAGGACGGCGGCGGTGGTGGCGACACAGACAGATAGTGCTGCTTAAAGCTCTCGTGCCCGCGCCCGACGGCCTGCGGTGATGCCGAATGTCGAGCGAGCCGTTGCTCGGAGATAGATTGCCATCGCCGGGAGACGAGCTGAGCAGCACAGAGGATGGAAGGGCCCGCAACTCAGGAATCATGTCTCACCCTTAGCAGTCGGAGGAGGTGAGCTTCTCTTCTCTTATGTATTTTACCCTTCTTCATCGGTATCTGCTAGCTGGATGTAGGAAATCAAGATATATTTTAGCGAGAGATGTTTGTTAGTCGAACACTAACAAGCATTTCTTATTTCCCCAACTTTGTGTCGAGTAGGATTCGGAAAGATTACAGCCTCCATCTACAAATTCATTAGTACGTTGCTATGTTTGACAATGGGAACTCCGTAGCTGTGGAGGGTCGTACGGTAACCTTGCTCGTTGCAGAAAGAAGCTTCAAGTCTATATCTGGGATGGTTGAACTTGTTCGTGGAATTGTTCCAATGGGCTCCGCACAAACTGCAGAATTCGAATGGGTATCACCGCGGGGGGTTGTTACACCTATGGACATGGAAAAGATTGAAGATCAATTGGAAAGGTTTGCAGACTCTCCTGGCCACATTTTGCATGCTAAAATTATTGGTGGAACACGAGATGGTGTTGTTGCCCGGGCATCCAAGAAATTTCCTGCTGATATTGTTCGTTATGCTGGTAATCAAAGAAAATCTGCTGCTGGTGCTCAAGCTGCTACACATCCTAGCAGTAAATCTGCTGCTATTGGTAACCCTGCTCCTGGTAAACATCATCCAGCTGCTGAACCTCCTGCTGGTATTGAAAAACCTGCTGCTGCTGGTGCTGAAAAACCTGCTGCTGCTGAACCTCCTCCTCTTTTGAGAATGGTGGCCACATTCGACCCCTACACTACAGAACTGGATGATGGCTCAGATGTTCTCGTTCTAAAACACGATGTTGATGTCTACGTCGATTGCCAGAAGGGGATACAAGTAGCTGAACTGATTGGAAAGTTTAGTGAGAATTTGCTGCTGGGATCTCACCAAAAAGTAAAATATGTGTGGTGGAATAGAAGAATCTATGATTTCATTGAGATTGGTGTTAACAGTCAACCTAATTTAGATGTGGCATTTGAGAAATATGGAACATGCAACCATATACTATTTCTCTGTTGCGTAGGCACCCGTGCTGATCCAGAGGGGGATGGTTTAACTGAAGGTAACGGGAACATTCCTAGTTCTATGAAGGATTGGATCAGCCCTAGTAAGGTTGGCACTCGAAATTATAGTCCAAAGAATACTGCAAAGGTTACTCCAACAGATAGTCTGAGGCGGAACCGCAAGCTCCTATGCAAGAGGACCTGTCCCAGAAAGAACGCCTCCGCGCAGTCTATGGCAGAGTGGTTGATGACCACCGAGGGGGAGAACACCTGCAAGAAGTCAACCAGAAAGAAGACCACCGAGGAGAACACCCAGTCAACCACAAAAAAGACCACCGAGGAGAACACCCCCTTAACCACAAAGAAGACCACCGAGGAAACCACCCCCAATAAGTCAACCACAAAGAAGACCACCGAGGAAACCACCCCCAATAAGTCAACCACAAAGAAGACCACCGAGGATAAGACCCCCAAGATGTCAACCACAAAGAATACCACCGAGGAGAACACCCCAAAGAAGTCTACCACACAGAAGACCACCGAGGGAACCACCCCCAAGAAGTCAACCACAAAGAAGACCACCGAGGATAAGACCCCCAAGAAGTCAACCACAAAGAAGATCACTGAGGAGAACACCCCCAAGAAGTCAACCACAAAGAAGACCACCGAGAAGAACACCCCCAAGAAGTCAACCACAAAGAAGACCACCGAGGAGAACACCCCCAAGAAGTCAACCACAAAGAAGATCACCCCCAAGAAGTATACCAACAAGGAGTCCACCCCCACCGGAAACACTAACAAGGAGTCCACCCCCAAGAAGGATTGGACGTTAGCAGACTCAGATAACGATGATACTTGTCAATGGGAATGCCAATTGGATGAAAATTTTATGGAACAAAGGGCAGAACCACCATCACTAGTACAGACAGATGTGGGAGAAAATTTCTCAGCACAGCAAGTAGATTGGCAGACTGTCAATGTTAAACCCATGGGAGGTGATGGCGTCGACGAACCCATGGCAGAGAAAACAATGTGTGATGTACTTGGCATCGCTAGTGAACCTAGTGATGATGATGTAGAGGAAGACAATGAAGGTCCTCCCATTTCGGACATAGGGGAAGATGAGGACAGTGAAATAGAGGTGCTGGAACAAGAAACAGGTGATGATGTAATCGATAAATCACTAATGGAGGAAGCTGCCATCTCGGTAGATGATGAGGTCACTAGCGAGTTAGCGATAACATATGATCCAGTGGTACCTATAATTATGGTGGGCACATACTTCGCCAAAATGGTAGAATTCAGGAAAGCATTTGCGCAATATTGTATCATTGGAGAGTTTGACGTCTTCAGAACTAGAAACACAAGGAAACGGTACGAGGCGAGGTGCAGATTAGACTACAACAATGGGGAGAGGGTGAAGGATCAATGCCCATGGAAGATCTCCGTTAGGATACTTCCTGGTGGAGAAATAGTTAGGGTACTGACAAGCTTTTCTCACACACAAATATCTATTTCTAACTGACGGGTTTGGGTTTTCATATGTGAAGCAAGTTTAGGAATTATTATGAAGCAACTAATGTATAAAATGAATGTTCTGATACAGGTGAACAAGATGGGACCTGCACACAGGTGTCCAACAGGCTGCAAACTAAGATCTTCTTGTGCAACTCAAGAATGGGTTGAGAAGCATGCTTTGGCCATTCTTAAGAAAACGCCAAATGAGACTGCCAAGGCGATTCAGGTAAAGCTTATGACTGATTACAACATCGAGCTACCATATCACATAGTTTCGAAAGGTAAAGAGAGAGCTTTGCAAATACTATACGGGGACTGGGAAAATAGTTTCAGGCTATTGTACAGCTTCAAGGCTGAAATACAATCTAGGTCTCAAGGTAGTGTTGTCGAGATTGACACGAAAGAGGAGGAGGGGAACATATATTTTAACCTTTTTTTATGGCCCTTGAGCCATGTATTCAAGGGTTCAAGGAGGGTTGTAGGCCATATTTGAGTATAGACTCCACTGTCCTCACTGGCAGATGGAATGGTTGTCTAGCATCAGCGGGAGCACTGGATGGGCACAACTGGATGTTCCCGGTGGCATTCGGCCTGTTTCAGTCGGAATCAGAGGTGAACTGGGAGTGGTTTATGAGGCAACTGCATAGATCAATAGGTGATGTTTCACCACTGGCCATAAGCACTGATGCATGCAAAGGATTGGCAAATGCAGTTCGGACAGTATTTCCACATGCTGAACAAAGAGAATGCCATGCTCATTTAATGCTGAACCTGTACAGGCACTACTCAGGCACTGTATATCGCTACATGTGGACTGCTGCTAGGGCCTACAAGCCTGAGAGCTACAAATTTTTTATGGATAAGATACATGCTGAGAACTCTGATTTTGGCGTATACTTGGAAAGGAATCACAGCCTTTTATGGATGAGGAGTGCTTTTAATCCCGCAATAAAGTGTGATTACATAAACAACAACCTTGCTGAAACCGTAAATAACTGGGTCAAAGACTCAAAAGACCTTCCAGTTCATATGTTGATGGACACCATACGAGGTATGTTGATGAGGCTGATAAAAGTAAGAAGAGATATTAGGGACAGACTAAGAGGGCACATTCTACCCGCTGTTATTCAGTAAATAAACCAGAGAAGTCGAGGTCTTGGTTACCTTAGAGTTGGAGTGTCTAACGACCACAGCTGTGAGGTGAGAGATTTGAGCTGGAATGGCCTGAGGCATGTCGTGAAGATTGACAGTAGAGAATGCAGCTGCTTAGAGTGGCAGCATACTGGGAAGCCATGCCCATACGCGTTAATCTTCTTGGTTCACAAAAGAACTCTGCCACACCTTGATCAATATGTGAGTGAGTACTTCTCTTTGGCTAAATTTCGAGCTACCTACGCAGGTGCCGTCCCTCCTTGCACAGATCACTCACAGTGGCCTATGGTTCAACTACCTTTCAAGCTGTGCCAGCC
Organism: Dactylis glomerata; assembly: GCA_007115705.1. NCBI lineage: Eukaryota > Viridiplantae > Streptophyta > Magnoliopsida > Poales > Poaceae > Dactylis > Dactylis glomerata. The sequence goes on along the minus strand of QXEO01000350.1, from coordinate 719,389 downwards.
AAATGTTAAAAGAGACAAAGGAAGACCTCAGAAGAGTAGGTTCAAGAATTTCATGGAGAAGTAGGGCATGCCTTTTAGTGGTAGCAAGAAAGGCAAAAACAGATGTAAGCAATGCAAATGTATTGGACATAGAGCAACGGGGTGTCCTTTGAACGGACCAAAGCCTAGGTATGAAGTATTTGCGTGTATGATCTTTATTTATAATTAGGTAATATCTATGCTTACCTGGGGCTTACCTGCTTTCTAAAATTTGTCAGGAAGCGCAAGACAAGGTGCAAGACTGCTGATGATGTCTATGTGCTTCACGAGGAAGTTGAGTGGAGTGATGAGGACACGGGATCTGATTCAGATTGGCCGGACATTCCATAACCTTCTGATCCAACATACAAGAAGGCGAGAAAACTGTCCCCAAAGAGGAAGAAGACAGCTAGGTCGGAGTAAGACTAATTCAGTCTTTTTTCTAAGTGCTCCGTCTCTGTAATACAGCAACATTCTGAAAACTATTTTTCGGAACATGTGTGTTTGTGTGTGCATTGTAAAACAGATGCCCTGGACCTGCCCGAAATTCTGTCCGAACTGTATTTGTTATGGAATTTGTAATTTGTAAACTATGTACTCATTTTTAATAAGCCTTGTTTGACATTATGCATATGTTCTTATTCGGTGGTAATGTTCAGAGGGACAGTCAGAAAAGGCAGAATAAATGGCACAAGATAACATTTCACATTACACAATATTTGGGTCCTTACAGTTCTGCTTTTCAGGTGCTAGACATCATAATGCCAACATAAACTGCAAATACCATGGAACATATCCATATGAAAAGCAGATTGTTTCCACCATCTGTCCTAACCTTGATCTGCTCTATTTTAGTTGCTTGCTTCTGCAACTGAGCATGCACACCACCACTCTGCTCGAGCTTCCGAAGTTGGTCCAGAAGCTCCTTGTTTTCATCAAGCAGCGCACGGTTCTCCTCCATCTTCTCCCATATAGCATCACGAAGATCACGAACAAGCTCTCTCTGGAAAACTGGCAGCGGGTTGTCCATCCACTCATACTTCTCACAACCTCGGCCCTTGCCTTCCTGCCAAAAACATAGTAAAGGAAGAGGAAAGATGTGAGAATTAAAATAACTAAACTGGCAAACAAACATGATTAGTTTACAATAATACCATGCGGATGCCGTAGTTGTAGAATCCTCTCCCAGCATTTTCATCCATCCATGCAATCCATCTCGGCATCTTTACTCCACAGTCACAGTTTTTGTCCGATGAATAGTCATAGGGCTTACTCCGGTACAGGATAGGGGGGCGTCGGTGAGCCGACCCTGATTCCGCCCGCGAAGAACTGCAGTAGCTGCGAACCATTGCCTTGCAGCCAAGGGAGAGCAGAGCAGAGGGACTAGGTGGGGAACTAGAACAGCAGATGTGAGCTAGCCGGAAAAGAATCGTAGGTGCAAGGGGGAGATGGGAAGAAGGAAGAATCAGAGTGACGACGCTGCTCTTGCATCCAGCAGTTATACCAGCGCGTCCCCCAGAATATGACCGTTTGAGTATGACAGGTGGGATCGTGCAATGCAACTATGCCACCAATGAAATTGCCATCATGGACACAAAGAAAATGTATTGTTTACAAGCGTGGAAGCTATGCACAGTCACTGGGGGCATGTGCTTCCATGGAGAGCTACCCTGTCAAAAAGATCTGTTTCCCTCTGGGCAGACACCACGATCACTAGCCTCCGCCTCCTGTTCTTCACACAAGCGAGCCCTCCCCGTAGTTCAGATGCCTCGCACCGGCCGCTAGAACACCTCCCGCGCACGACGCGGAAGCTCCACCCCAGGCCTCAGCCATGCCACCCCAGGCCTTAGCCACGGTGGCGGTACGTACTACCACAGCGGGAACTCCACGCCCGGTCGTGCACAGCGTGGCAGGTCAAGCCGCCGCCACATCAGATGGCCATGGTGTCTTGAACCGAGCAGCAATGCATCTACTCCAACTCCTACTTCTTCGACCTCGAGCAGGTCTGGCAGTGGCTCCAGCAGGCCTCGCAGTGTAGGCCGGTTCAAGACCGCCCTCAAACCCGTACCGTTCATCAATCTTGAATCAGACGATGAGGACGGCGGCGTCAACACTGAGCAGCCAAGATCCGCCGCCGCAAAGTTTGCGCGAGACATGAAGACGGCCATGACCAGGTCATTGGAACCCCAGGGCAGGGGGAAGGGCAAGGCAACCACGATGGAGGATAAAGCAGAGGGCAAGGACAAGGCCCCAATGGAGGTCGACTCCGATGACTCCGACGACATCATGTACTGGGTTTAGCTAGTGGCTAAGTTAGTAATCTATGAAGAAAATGCAAATGGCATGTATATTAGCTAGCATTTTCTGTTCAATGCAATTTATCTTGCGTAAGATTTGACCCTTCCATTTTCAGTTAATATATAAAATATAATGCATTTTATCTTCCGGCGTGTCCTGGCATGCCTTCTCATGTATGCGGACCGGTTCCTTCTCGTCGAAGGGTCTATCCAGGACCCTGGCACTGGCACGATGGGACGGGGCAGTGAGCGTCAGTTAATCGGCGCCACGTATCCACCTGCGTGCCGAGCGGGGGCTCTATTTTTTCATTTACGGAGGATATAGCTTGCATGAGAAAGGCTAGAAGACAGAGAGCAGTGGGTGGACCACGGGCTGGGCTGTTTGACTATCTTGCCATATTATTCATTCACCTACTTCCTTCTCCTTCCTCCTGCCCGGCCCCCCATCCACTCTGTCTAGCCATGCCTCCAAAGAGAAACCACCCCTTGATGACTCAGGAAGCAGAGAGAATGGAGAGAGCTCGCCGCCAGAAGGAACTTGCTCCATCCATTAGAGAAAGCCCTCACATAGAGGCGCAATCTTTGCTCTCCCTGATGGAGAAGGGAAAACTTCAATCAGACGAGGGCTCATCCGGGTACTGGGACGAATTCTTCTTCTTCATCATCATCTTTTTGTTCTTCTTCTTCTTCCTCCTCTATAACTCATTACCATGGAATAAAATGTTCCAGAGCCGGCGGAGCCATGATGGTTTTGCAGGGTGTGCCTCTCTCCCAAAAAATGGCGGCGACGATCCAGAACCCGATGCCCACATTTCCCCGGCTCAGCGAGGTAAGCACTCTCTAATTGTGTTGACATGCATTGGGGTTCTTGCGATTCTGACTTAGGTGAGTGTAGAGTGCTTTACCTGTAATGGGGTTTTTGCGAGGACGCCACCGCCACTTAGTTGGCGTCCTTGGTAGAAATAACCCTATTTTTATTTTATACAGGAAAAGAAGGTGGGGCTAAACCCAGATATGGCGTACTGGCTTAATGAACGGATAGCCAAACAAAGGGAGAAAAAATTGACCCAGGAAGTGGATATGGCTAAAGTCCTCTTAGTTGCCAAGTGCCTTGCTCGTGAGCGCAAGCAGCTTGTAAAGGAGAATCAAAAGTGGTCGGAACTACACAAGGAAGCCAGAGCCTCGGCACATAAGAATACCGCCAGGATCAAAGATCTATTGGAGGAAAATTTGAAGCTAACAAACAGTACTGTCACCCTGGAGATCACATGCAGGAACCTGCTGGCTGAAAACGAGAAAGCACTCAGGGAGCTCGTGGATTCCAAAATGAAATACCTCGCAAGCTGCCAACTCGTGGCATCTCTTGAGAAGGAAAACGAGCAGCTACGCGCCTGGCTTGAACCCTGATGTGTCGTGCCTTCGCAATAAAATTATGTAATGAACTGATCACATTGAAGTACTTTGTGTTTATTATGTTATGAACTGTTATGAAACTATGTCATGCAATGTTTGGAAGCACCTCTCTGTGAGAGAGTCCACATGTGAACCCTTGGGATGGCATGTTTGGTATTTTTTCTAGGTGATGCATCACTCACCATGACTCCATGCACTGTTTCTCCATTTTTTTGAATTTTTTCTGAATTCCCTAGGCCCCCTCCGAGATCTAGGTCAGACTCGCGGTGCCATCAATGTCTGCCAGGTGGGGTGGGAACCATGGTTTGGTCTTGGTTCTAGGGTCCCACACCCCCAGGAGACCTCCCTGTATTTTTCCCCAATTTTTCTTGTGTGCATTTCTTGTAGCCCCAGTGCAAAATTGGATTAAAAAGGATTTAGGGTAAAAATAATTCATTATATGGCAGTAGGCCGAGATAATTCCTAGGCTCCTGGATGTGGCACCCCTGGTAGGTCCCCCACCCATGAAAAATAGAGTGGTCATGTTTTGCACAATGCCCTTGGTGGCCCCTTCACAAAAAAGCACCTGTTTTGACCCCTCCGGGCACCTGGAAAATGGAAAATGCATTTTTTATGTGGAAACTGAAAAAACACTAGTTGCAAAAGTTGTTGGGAATGCAAAGATGCACATCTCCACCAAAAATGGGACAATGGTTCCAAAGTTTGCTCTGGAACTTGCACAAACCATGGTCATCTGGCAAGGAAGACCAAGAGAACTCCTGCCTGGAAGCACCTCTCTGTGAGAGAGTCCACATGTGAACCCTTGGGATGGCATGTTTGGTATTTTTCCTAGGTGACGCATCACTCACCATGACTCCATGCACTGTTTTTCCATTTTTTTGATTTTTTTTGAATTCCCTAGGCCCCCTTCCGAGATCTAGGTCAGACTCGCACTGGCATAAATGTCTGCCAGGTGGGGTGGGAACCATGGTTTGGTCTTGGTTCTAGGGTCCCACACCCCCAGGGGACCTCCTTGTATTTTTCGCCAATTTTTCTGGTGTGCATTTCTTGTAGCCCCAGTGCAAAATTGGATTAAAAAGGATTTAGGGCAAAAATAATTCATTATATGGCAGCAGGCCGAGATAATTTCTAGCCTCCTGGATGTGGCACCCCTGGTAGGTCCCCCAGCCATGAAAAATAGATTGGTCATGTTTTGCACAATGCCCTTGGTGGCCCCTTCACAAAAAAGCACCTGTTTTGACCCCTCCGGGCACCTGGAAAATAGAAAATGCATTTTTTATGTGGAAACTGAAAAAACACTAGTTTCAAAAGTTGTTAGGAATGCAAATATGCACATCTCCACCAAAAATGGGACCATGGTTCCAAAGTTTGCTGTGGAACTTGCACAAACCATGGTCATCTGCCAAGGAAGACCAAGAGAACTTCTGCCTGGAAGCACCTCTCTGTGAGAGACTCCACATGTGAACCCTTGGGATGGCATGTTTGGTATTTTTTCTAGGTTATGCATCACTCACCATGACTCCATGCATTGTTTTCCTTTTTTTTTGATTTTTTCTGAATTCCCTAGGCCCCCCTCCGAGATCTAGGTCAGACTCGCGGTGCTATCGATGTCTGCCAGGTGGGGTGGGAACCATGGTTTGGTCTTGGTTCTAGGGTCCCACACCCCTAGGGGACTTCCCTGTATTTTTCCCCAATTTTTCTGGTGTGCATTTCTTCTATTCCCAGTGCAAAATTGGATTAAAAAGGATTTAGGGCAAAAAATAATTCATTATATGGCAGCAGGCCGAGATAATTCCTAGCCTCCTGGATGTGGCACCCCTGGCAGGTCCCCCACCCATGAAAAATAGAGTGGTCATGTTTTGCACAAGGCCCTTGGTGGCCACTTCACAAAAAAGCACCTGTTTCGACCCCTCCGGGCACCTGGAAAATGGAAAATGCATTTTTTATGTGGAAACTGAAAAAACACTAGTTTCAAAAGTTGTTGGGAATGCAAAGATGCACATATCCACCTAAAATGGGACCATGGTTCCAAAGTTTGCTGTCGAACTTGCACAAACCATGGTCATCTACCAAGGAAGACCAAGAGAACTCCTGCCTGAAAGCACCTCTATGTGAGAGAGTCCACATGTGAACCCTTGGGATGGCATGTTTGATATTTTTCCTATGTGATGCATCACTCCCCATGACTCCATGCACTGTTTTTCCATTTTTTTGATTTTTTCTGAATTCCCTAGGCCCCCCTCCGAGATCTAGGTCAGACTCGCGGTGCCATCGATGTCTGCCAGGTGGGGTGGGAACCATGGTTTGGTCTTGGTTCTAGGGTCCCACACCCCCAGGGGACCTCCCTGTATTTTTCCCCAATTTTTCTGGTGTGCATTTCTTGTAGCCCCAATGCAAAATTGGATTAAAAAGGATTTAGGGAAAAAATAATTCATTATATGGCAGCAGACCGAGATTATTCCTAGCCTCCTGGATGTGGCACCCCTGGCAGGTCCCCCACCCATGAAAAATAGAGTGGTCATGTTTTGCACAATGCCCTTGGTGCCCCCTTCACAAAAAAGCACCTGTTTTGACCCTTCCGGGCACCTGGAAAATGGAAAATGCATTTTTTATGTGGAAACTGAAAGAACACTAGTTGTAAAACTTGTTGGGAATGCAAAGATGCACATCTCCACCAAAAATGGGACCATGGTTCCAAAGTTTGCTGTGGAACTTGCACAAACCATGGTCATCTGCCAAGTAAGACCAAGAGAACTCCTGCCTGAAAGCACCTCTCTGTGAGAGAGTCCACATGTGAACCCTTGGAATGGCATGTTTGGTATTTTTCCTAGGTGATGCATCACTCACCATGACTCCATGCACTATTTTTCCATTTTTTTGATTTTTTCTGAATTCCCTAGGCCCCCCCGCCGAGATCTAGGTCATACTCGAGGTGCCATCGATGTCTGCCACGTGGGGTGGGAACCATGGTTTGGTCTTGGTTCTAGGGTCCCACACCCCCAGGGGACCTCCCTGTATTTTTCGCCAATTTTTCTGGTGTGCATTTCTTGTAGCCCCAGTGCAAAATTGGATTAAAAAGGATTTAGGGCAAAAATAATTCATTATATGGCGGTAGGCCGAGATAATTCCTAGCCTCCTGGATGTGGCACTCCTGGCAGGTCCCCCACCCATGAAAAATAGAGTGGTCATGTTTTGCATAATGCCCTTGGTGGCCCCTTCACAAAAAGCACCTATTTTGACCCCTCTGGGCCCCTCGAAAATGGAAAATGCATTTTTATGTGGAAACTGAAAAAACACTAGTTGCAAAAGTTGTTGGGAATGCAAAGATGCACATCTCCACCAAAAATGGGACCATGGTTCCAAAGTTTGCAGTGGAACTTGCAAAAACCATGGTCATCTGCCAAGGAAGACCAAGAGAACTCCTGCCTGGAAGCACCTCTCTGTGAGAGAGTCCACATGTGAACCCTTGGGATGGCATGTTTGGTATTTTTACTAGGTGATGCATCACTGACCATGACACCATGCACTATTTTTCCATTTTTTTGATTTTTTCTGAATTCCCTAGGCCCCCCTCCGAGATCTAGGTTAGACTCGCGGTGCCATCGCTGTCTGCCAGGTTGGGTGGGAACCATGGTTTGGTATTTGTACTAGGGTCCCACATCCACAGGGGACCTGCCTGTATTTTTCCCCAATTTTTCTGGTGTGCATTTCTTGTAGCCCCAGTGCAAAATTGGATTAAAAAGGATTTAGGGCAAAAACAATTCATTATATGGCAGCAGGCCGAGATAATTCCTAGCCTCCTGGATGTGGCACCCCTGGCAGGTCCCCCACCCACGAAAAATAGAGTGGTAATGTTTTGCACAATGTCCTTGGTGGCCCCTTCACAAAAAAGCACCTGTTTCGACCCCTCCGGGTACGTGGAAAATGGAAAATGCATTTTTTATGTGGAAACTGAAAAAACACTAGTTGCAAAAGTTGTTGGGAATGCAAAGATGCACATCTGCACCAAAAATGGGACCATGGTTCCAAAGTTTGCTGTAGAACTTGCACAAACCATGGTCATGTGCCAAGGAAGACCAAGAGAACTCCTGCCTGGAAGCACCTCTCTGTGAGAGAGTCCACATGTGAACCCTTGGGATGGCATGTTTGGTATTTTTCCTAGGTGATGCATCACTCACCATGACTCCATGCACTGTTTTTCCATTTTTTTTGTTTTTTTCTGAATTCCCTAGGCCCCCCTCCGAGAACTAGGTCAGACTCGCAGTGACATCGATGTCTGCCAGGTGGGGTGGGAACCATGGTTTGGTCTTGGTTCTAGGGTCCCACACCCCCAGGGGACCTCCCTGTATTTTTCTCCAATTTTTCTGGTGTGCATTTCTTGTAGCCCCAGTGCAAAATTGGATTAAAAAGGATTTAGGACAAAAATAATTCATTATATGGCAGCAGGCCGAGATAATACCTAGCCTCCTGGATGTGGCACCCCTGGCAGGTCCCCCACCCATGAAAAATAGAGTGGTCATGTTTTGCACAATGCCCTTGGTGGCCACTTCACAAAAAATCACCTGTTTCGACCCCTCCGGGCACTTGGAAAATGGAAAATGCATTTTTTATGTGGAAACTGAAAAAACACTAGTTGCAAAAGTTGTTGGGAATGCAAAGATGCACATCTCCACCAAAAATGGGACCATGGTTCCAAAGTTTGCAGTGGAACTTGCACAAACCTTGGTCATCTGCCAAGGAAGACCAAGAGAACTCCTGCCTGGAAGCACCTCTCTGTGAGAGAGTTCACATGTGAACCTTTGGGATGGCATGTTTGGTATTTTTCCTAGGTGATGCATCACTCACCATGACTCCATGCACTATTTTTCCATTTTTTTGATTTTTTTGAATTCCCTAGGCCCCCCTCCGAGATCTAGGTCATACTCGCGGTGCCATCGATGTCTGCTAGGTGGGGTGGGAACCATGGTTTGGCATTGGTTCTAGGGTCCCACACCCCCAGGGGACCTCCCTGTATTTTTGCCCAATTTTTCTGGTGTGCATTTCTTGTAGCCTGATGACCCACAAGTATAGGGGGTGTATCGTAGTACTTTCGATAAATAAGAGTGTCGAACCCAACGAGGAGCAGAAGGTGTTGACTAGTGGTTTTGATCAAGGATTCACTGTAAATACTAGCAAACGGGTTTTCAGGGGTCTTTTATAATGCAAATAAATAAAGTGTGAGTAAATAAAAGACAGTAGCAACAATTGCAGCAAGTGGCCCAATCCTTTCTTCAGCAAAGGACAAGCCAGTTGTGTAACTTATAATAACCAAACGTTCTCGAGGACACACGGGAGTTTCTGTCAAGAGCTTTCGCTTCATATCACTAAATAGTCTTTATTGGTTTGATAGGTGTTATGGGGGTGAACCTGTGCTAGCGCACTACCCTTACTAGGATAAATACACACATGTGATTATACCCCCTGCAAGCATCCGCAAATACAAGAAAGTAATTAAGATAAATCTAACCACAGCCTTAAACTCTAAGATCCTACGCTCCCTGGTGCAATGGTTTCCCAACGGAGGTTTAGGTTTCTGTCACTCCAGCAACCCCACAATTGGTAGCCAAATACACAATGCATCTCACTAGGCCCATAAATGGTGAAGTATCATGTAGTCGACGTTCACATGACACCATTAGTGAAAAAGCACCACAACAATATCAAACCATTAAATATTTCTCAAAAATAATTCACTACTAACATCTTGACTTCTCCCATGTCCTCAAGAACTAAACGAACTACTCACAAGACATCATATGGATCATGATCAGAGGTGAAATAATGGTAAATAACAATCTGAACATAAACCTTAATTCAACGGTTCCACTCAAGATCCAACTCAAGATGTTACAGCAGGATGGTGTGGTGATGGTGGAGATGAAGGTACTGGTGATGGAGATGATGATGATGATGATCCTGATGAAGTTCGGTGCGATGGTGATGACGATGGCAACGATCTCCCCTCTCCAGGAATGAATTTCCCTGGCAGATTTCTGCCTGCCAGAGAGCTTTTCTCTCTCTGGTGTTTTCCACCCCGCAGAGGCGGTTGTGTCTATCTCTGAGCCCCCCTGACTTAGGTTTTTGGGAATGATCAAATACGTGAAGGGGCGTGACCAGAAGTGGGCCAGGGCACCCTCACACAGGGCCGGCGCGGCCAGGGGCCAGGCCGCGCCCCCTGTGCGTGAGGCTGCCCCTGGCTCCTCTCTCCTCCTTCTGGCTTCCGGAGTCTTTTGGTAAAATATAATTTTCTGGTATTTTTCTGGAATTTTCCTTTTCTTCCAAAATATGGTGTCTTGACGGACCTTTTCCAGCAGAATCCTGACTCCGGCAGCAAATCCTCCGATGATCATCAAACATGTAAAAATAGAGGAAACAACATAAGTATCATCTCTAAATATGAAATATATCAATGAATAACAGCAAATTATGATACAAAATAGTGATGCAAAATGGACGTATCAACCCCCCCAAGCTTAGACCTCACTTGTCCCCAAGCGAAAACTAAACTCGGTAAACATGACCACAGGTTTATGGAGTGAAGTGTCGATAATCAAAATACGGACAAGAAGCATCACATTCACCAAAGGCACAAGTTATAATAGACAGCAACTCCCCTTTATAATATAGGCTTGCAATAAGTAAAGGGAATCACATATAAAGATGCACAAAATAAACTATAATTGGTGATGGCAAACCTTAGTTCTTGGTCAGAGAACAACGAACAACTATACTAGCCTTTGAATGGAGCCTTTTTAAAACAGAGCTAATATAGCAAAAACCATATGCTCAACAAACAAACTTTTTGCATTCATAGAAAGCTTCAAAGATATATTCCTTCAGACAAAAGCATTGTACAAAACAAAGAAGATAATAAACATGATTACATAGATCAACATATGGATGAGTGAAACATAACAACTCAAATGCTTGCTTGAGATAGAAGGGAATATGTTGACTCAACATAAAAGTAAAAGACAGGCCCTTCGCAGAGGGAAGCAGGGATTAAACATGTGCTAGAGCTTTTCATTTGTAAAACAGAGGTAAAAATTGTTTTGAGAGGTGGTTGCTTTTGTCAACGACTAGCAACGGAGTTCTTGATATCTTCCATACTAAACAAGTGAGAGCGGTTCCGAGATGTTTGATTAATTGGCACATTGGTGCTCTTTTATAGCTTTGCACTCCTTCCCACCTTTTCCTTTCTCAAACCATGGCTAACCAATTCCATCGGGTGCCAACCAACTTTCACAAACCATGGAGGAGTGCTCTTTTCTTTTTCTTTTTGAGATTATAATCGTCTGACTAGCTCCCTTGCAAAATTAGTGACGAGCAGATAAAGCTACCTAGTCGAGGGGTACTTAATTTAGTATGGAAGATAACAAACCCATCCACTACGTCCTCATGAGCTAAAAATAGTGGCACAAAATGAGAAGTATTTGAAAGTTTTTGAAAGGTAGCACATAAAAATTTACTTGGAATGGCTTAATATACCATGCATAGGAATTTATAGTGGACTCTTTGGAAGTAACTTGGCTTTTAGGATTTGGATGCACGAGAAGTATTCCCTCTCAGTACAGGTCTTTGGCTAGCAAGGTTGGGTAGCAAGCATAAGAGTTGCATGAAACAAACAAACATACATTTAATAAGAACAATCATGCAAACTCCCTTGAAGGTACAACGATTTTAACTTTGACAATAACAATGCTTATAAGCCAAACATGAAGGGTAAACTGAAGTGATGCAGCTACAAACACTTCTTTATTCTTTTCTACTTAAACCTCAAGGTAATACTGCTACTGACCAAGCTAAGTTTGCCAAAACCAACTAAGTTTACTCATGCTCCCAAAGTAATACCAATACTAATCAACAAGACTAATCATATAAGAAACATTGCAAACTAAAATAAAGTGTGCAGAAAGTAAACAATAAAACTTCTCATTAATATTTCATTACCGCAACTCACACCAAGGGATACATAGATAACCAACTAAGGAGGATACTTCCAAACTGCAAACTATTCTATAGGATAATTTCTCTATTCATGATATGGCTCTACTTGAGAAGTAAATGAGTAAAAGGTAATGATGTGATACCGCGACACTCCCCCAAGCTTGGAACAAGCCAAGGGGATGCCTATACCGATGACGAATTACTCTTTTGGTGGTGGCGGTGGATAATCTTTAATAAGCTTCTCAATTAAATCTTTCAGATCATCAATCTTGTGACTGAGGTTACGAATCATCTCAGAATTGTGCTCAACACGGTTCATGAACCCGTCAGCAAGAGAATCCCAGCTCTTGGAATTATTTCCCCATCCTTCTTCACTCTTGGAACTTTCTTTCCCTGCACTATTAGAACGATCTATATCCCAACCAGAGGGCAATCGTGATCTAGGCACCCTTTGAAACTGATGTTCATGTATTAGAGTATGGAAAGGATTGTTGTCTGACGGAGATGTCCGTGGAGCTAAGGTGTGACGTGGCACACCCCCTTCGGTTCTTATGCGTGCACTCTTCTTGAACTTGTCATGACTTGTCACCACCCCAATGCTGGCAATCATGGTGCTCGGGCGTGAACTTTGATCTTCCTCCTCGTCTTCACTTTCAACCTCTTCCTTCAGCCGAAAGTCTTTGGTGTCATCTTCCGGAGGTGTCTTCTTTTTGTCGTCGCTTGAAGAGGCCATGGTGCTCCCCCAAGCTTAAGATCAACTCCTGACAGAAACAGCTCGAAACAAAACACGACGAGAAAACGATATACAGACCTCGGGGACTCCGGGGGGGGGGGGGTTATATAAGCGAAAATAGTACATCAAAACAAAATCATAGGAGGAAACCGGGACAGAAACGAGTTCCGGTGTGCTCTCACACCAGGGTGGCGCGGCCAGAGGTGGGCCCGCGCCCCTGTGTGTGAGGAGCACACGGACTCCTTTTCTTGCCGTTTTCGTCTTGTGATTTTTCATATTTAGTAAAAATAGCAAAAATAATGAAGGAAGAGTTTTTCGTGAAACTTCTCCGACTAGAACTGTTACCTATTCAAAAACGAACTCTGCAGGTACCTGCAGTTTGTCTTGGATGAATTCTTCTAGAGAAACTGTTTCAATTACATCAACATCTTCATTATAAGAATCTCCAGTAATATAATGTTTGAGTCTTTGTCCATTCACCACTTGTGTAGAGTCATCTTTAAATGAAGCAATCTTAATAGCACCTGAGCGGTATACTTCCACAATAACATATGGTCCTTCCCATTTAGAGAGTAATTTCCCTGCAAAAAATCTGAGACGAGACCTATACAATAGAACTTTCTCACCAACATGAAACTCTCTCTTAAGGATTCTCTTATCATGCCATTGCTTGACTTTCTCTTTGAAAAGTCTGGCATTCTCATGCGCTTCGTTTCTCCACTCATCTAGAGAACTCAAATCTAACAACCTTTTCTTACCGGCTAGTTTAAAATCTCTATTAAGCTCTTTCACTGCCCAAAAAGCTTTGTGTTCTAATTCTAAAGGCAAGTGACACGCTTTTCTGTAAACCATCTTATAAGGAGACATACCCATGGGGTTCTTATAAGCAGTTCTATAAGCCCATAAAGCATCGTTTAACTTACTAGCCCAATTTTTCCTAGATCTATTGACAGTCTTTTGCAAGATAAACTTGATTTCTCTATTAGAAAGCTCTACATGCCCACTAGTTTGGGGATGATAAGCAGAAGCAATTCTATGATTAACATCATATTTAGCAAGAGTTCTTCTAAAACTGCCATGAATAAAATGAGAACCTCCATTAGTCATAAGATATCTAGGCACACCAAACCTAGAAAAAATAACATCTTTAAGTATTTTTAACGAGGACTCACCATCGGCACTCTTTGTAGGTATGGCTTCTACCCATTTAGTAACATAATCAACAGCAACAAGTATGTGGGTATAGCCTTTTGAAGGAGGAAAAGGACCCATAAAGTCAAATCCCCAACAATCAAATGGTTCAATAACAAGAGTGTAATTCATAGGCATTTCATTGCGTCTAGAAATATTACCAACTCTTTGACATTCATCACAAGATAAAACATACCTTCTAGAATCTTTAAAGAGGGTTGGCCAATAAAAGCCTGATTGTAGAACCTTCTGTGCGGTTCTATCTCCAGCATGATGCCCTCCATAAGCACTGGCATGGCATTTTCTTAATATCTCTTGTTGCTCATATTCTGGTACGCATCTTCGCATAATACCATCAACTCCTTCTTTATATAAGTGTGGATCATCCAAAAAGTAATGCCTCAAATCATAGAAGAATTTCCTTCTTTGCTGAGCTGTAAAAGTTGGAGGCAAATACTTGGAAACAATAAAGTTAGCATAATCAGCATACCAAGGAAGGTCTCATGAAGTTACGTTTACAACAGCTAACTGTTCATTTGGAAAACTATCATTAACAGGAATAGGATCAAAAGAAATGTTTTCCAATCTAGACAAGTTGTCAGCCACAGGATTTTCAGCACCTTTCCTATCTACGATATGCAAATCAAATTCTTGTAAAAGCAACACCCATCTAATAAGCCTAGGCTTAGCATCCTTCTTAGTCATAAGATACCTAATAGCAGCGTGATCAGTTTGAATAGTAACTTTAGAATCAACAATGTAAGATCTAAACTTATCACATGCAAAAACAACAACAAGAAACTCTTTCTCAGTAGTGATGGTCCTTGTGCGTGGTGAACAACCAGCCCGTTGGGAACCCCAAGAGGAAGGTGTGATGAGTATAGTAGCTGGTTTTCCCTCAGTTAAGAAACCAAGGTTTATCGTTCTTGAAGAGAAGGGACAAATGACTGAAGGTGATGCTTGCTAGTTTGTGACAGCTTCAGACAATTTATATATGGCGCCTCGTCCAAGCTTTGCTTGCTAGCTGCAACGCGGAACCTGCACACAACACAACCAAGTACTTTGCTCCCAACTTGCGATGAGGTTATCAATCTCACCGGTTTGCTTGAAACAAAGGTTATGAGTGTATCGAGTGGAAAACAGTAGAATATGCGAGTAAAGTAAACAGTGCGAGTAAAGTAAACAGGTGATAGCAATATGATGGAAATAGGACCGGGGTCCACAGTTCACTAGTGGTGTCTCTCCATAAGATAAATAACACATGCTGGGTAAACAAATTACAGTTGGGCAATTGATAGAATAAAGATAAACGTGATATGTCAAGAAGATCACTATGAGATTTACTCTGGGCATTACAACAAAATACATAGAATGTCATCCAACTGCATCTATGACTAATAATCCACTTGTGGCGAATCAATCCGAGAACTCCACAAGTATTAAGTTGCGAACAACAGATAATTGCATTAAGCAAAGTGTGTAATGTAAACAAAGCATATGCCCTTGAGCATATCAATGTTGTTTTCTCCCTAGTAGCAACAGCACATCTACAACCTTAGAGGTTTCTGTCACTCCCCCAGGTTAAATAGAGGCATGAACCCACTATCGAGCATAAATACCCCCTCTTGGAGTCACTAGCAACTACTCGGCCAAGATAGCTACTAACAACGGAGAGCATGCAAGATCATAAACAACATAGAGATAACAAAAGATATATTTCAGTACAGCAACTCAATCATAACACCAATATTCATCGGATCGCAACAAACCAAACATGTAGAATTACATAACGGTGATCTCAATCATGTAGGGCAGCTCATGAGATCTAAACATGAAGCACATAGTGGAGAAGACAACCAACTAGCTACTGCTATGGACCCATAGTCCAAGGTAGACTACTCACTCATCGCTCCGGAGGCAAGCATGGCGATGAAGAAGACCTCCGGTGGCGATTCCCCTCTCCGGCAGGGTGCCGGGAAGAGCTTCTGGACCCTCCCGATCTTTGGGTCGACGGCGGCGGCGGATCGCGATGTGTTCTGGAAAAGTGATCGTGTACTTAGGTTTTTCCCGTTGGGGGGTCTTTATAGGTGAAGGGGTGATGTCAGAGGTGGCCCCAGGCCTCCTCACACCATGGAGGCGCGGCCAGGGCCTGGGCCGCGCCAGCCAGGTGTGAGGGCCCCTGGTGGCCCCTCTCCTTCTTTCCTTCGGATGACTGGAAGCTCCCGGACAAAATAAGACTTCAGGAACTTGTTTCGTCCAATTCCGAGAATATTTCCTGTGTATCACTTCTGAAACACAAAAACAGCAGAAAACAGGGAACTGGCACTGTGGCAACTTGTTAATAGGTTAGTTCCGAAAAATGCATAAAAGTGCCACGAAGTGTAACAAAACATTAGGCAAATGGTGTAAAAACAAGCATGGAGCATCAAAAATTATAGATACGTTGGAGACGTATCAAGCATCCCCAAGTTTAACTCCTGCTCGTCCTCGAGTAGGTAAGTGATAACAAAAGAATAATTTTTGAGGTGACATGCACCTACACAATCTTGATCATGTATGTAAGCATTTGTGAGTTGGGATCATAAGAACTTAAAACATGGGCATGAAGATAAAATCTTGACAATAAGAACTTAGCAACCATGTTGTAAATATGAAAATGAACACAAACAAAAGATCATGAAAATGAAACAATGAAAGTCAAACATGTGTTCAAATCATAAGGAAAAACATACAAATGGTTTTCAGCTTGTCCTTCAAAGAGAGCAAAACATAAATGCATAGGACACCTTCAAGTTTAAGAGGGCGACTAGATACAAATAATTTGAGAACAAGTGAAACCAACAATATGAATCAATCAATGAAAACTTTGGGACAATGCACATTATACTAAAAATGACAACTATGCTCTCTTAATGGTGCATAAAGATAGAAGGTGGTGACTCAACATAAAAGTAGAAGAAAGGCCCTTCGCAGAGGGAAGCAGTGATTGCAAGTTTTATAACCTTAAAAAATTATGGTACTTACCGGCTTTGAGCTCTCATTGCCCCCATCATAAGCATCTTGAATGGTTAAAGTTAATGCGAGAACAATTATGATGCATATGCTTGATAAATCATAAGTTGAAAACCTCGTGTCCCGTGAATACGAGTACCCAAACCTCATGCTACTTTACTTAGAGTCCCAAGCAAGGCTCTTGTCATTGTAAGTATATGCATATCATTGAGAACCGCCAATGGGGTACCTCCGTGCCCGATGACATGGAACAAGCCCACATCAAAATGACAGGACAAGCAGACAATGAACACCTCGACATCTCTTTTATTTGCCATTTGTTTAGCTTTTTATTGTGAGATGCGTCGTCGAATGTTCAGCATGGGTATGCTGCAAATGTCCACCATGAATTATGCATGGCTTAGATTAGCGGCCTAGTGTTTCCCTAACACATATACAAATTCCATGATCCCCACAAGATTCCCAATTCATTTCACACCGCGGGCATCCATAAACAAAAGATCACGATATCAACTCAAATAAGAAGTGCAATGTTGAAAGCTCGCCCATGACTGCATGGCTGGGCTAGAATCCAACTTACAACTTGCAAGCATAACAACTCAACATAAGAGACCACAATGTCAAAATTTTAAGAACAGGAAAAAGTAAAGTGTGCCTTCCGGTTCGTGAGAGCTTTACTGACCGAATTTCGCATAACACTGGTAAGAGTTTAATTTGAAGAGAAAATAAAAGCAAGTCAAATTTACTTGGAATAGCAAATTGCTAGTAGGTAGGTATGGTGCACACTTTGGAAAACTTTGGCTTTTAGGAGTTGGATGCACGAGTAGAGCTCATACTCAGTACAAGGCGAGGGCTAGCAAAAGACTGGGAGTGACCAACTAAGAGAGCAATAATGGCCATAATCATGCAAAGCGACAAAGCGATATTAAAAGAAGCATAAGATGGCATCAAAAGTCAAAAACTAAATGATCATAGAGGCTATTGGCGACTTTGTAAGAGTCTAACAGGTGTGAGCATGCACCAAGTCAACACAAATAAAGCATCAAGGAGAAAACCAAAATAATGCTTCCATACAATAAAAACAATGCATGATTTTTTCAAAGGTTCATTAAGCAATCTCAGTTATTTGAGACAAGTCATGCTACAGCAAAACCACTAAGAATACTATCAAAAAGACATCAAGCATGACATGAAAATGCCTAAGCCACAGTCTACACAAGCTCCTTCTTGTACCACTATTTTGCATAAAGCTTTTTCTCTTTTCCAACACCATTTGAAATTTTTATAAACACCTTTTTTGATGAAAACCAATAAAGATCAGAGGCAAAAATACACCTTGATGAAAAGATATGACAAGGTCTGAACACAAATCAAGGCAAAAATGAAAACCAAAAGCAGTAGCAGAAAAAGAAGAACACTCGGTGAAGTTGTAAGAATGAAAAACTGAGTGTTCTTGGCAAATGAAAACGAGTACATCTCCTCCAAAGGAAATTTGTTGGGGTCCAACCATTTATTGCAGCAAATAAAACTAAACTAACTAAGAAAACTAAAACAACTGACGCTCCAAGAAAAACACATAGTGCATGAAGCAATAAAAATATAGTGTCTTGAAAGGTGACCTTATTTTTGCCGATGAAGAAGGGGTGCCTCGGGGGCATCCCCAAGCTTTGACACTTGTACTTCTTGGATATTTCTTGGGGTGATGCATGGGCATCTCCAAGCTTGAGCTTTTGTCCATTCTTCAACTCATCTCATCATTCTCCAATCCCTACACTTGAAAACTTCCTTCATACAAAACTAAACACAAATCTATTAGCAACATTAGTGTAGCATAACATATAATCAACCTCTTTTTGCTTCAGGTTTTAACTCAAAACCACCACATATAAAGTACATACTACTGTAGCAACTTCCCCACAAGTTCTATGATCAAAAGAACTCAAAAGAAAGCGATAAAGCAGCAAACATAAATATTGGCAGAAATCTATCAAAATAGAACAGTTGACAAAGGACGAATTTTTTAGGGGTTTTCTGTTGCTCAAATCAAAAAGTGTTCAACTAACGAAAGTTTGGATATAACATGGGGCATATATAGAGAATTTATACGATTTTTTACGGTGCAGCACCGAAAACAGTTTCAGGACAGCAACATCCCCAAATCTTTACCTCACTCGAATTAGAGGCTTCTCTTGGCACAAAAACGAAATAAACAAGATAAGGAGCGGTCATTACAGTAGTAATGACTTCCAAGACTCAAATAAAAGAAAAAGTACTGAAAATAAAACATTGGGTTATCTCCCAAGAGTGCTTTTCTTTAACGCCTTTGAGCTAGGCGCAGAAAATTGCGAATCAAGTAATATCAATAGATGAAGCATCAAGCTCATAATTTGCTCTAAGAATAGAGTCAAAAAGTAATTTCTTACTTTTCCTAGGGAAGTGTTCCATACCTTTCTTTAGTGGGAATTGATATTTGATAGTGCCTTCTCTCATATCAATGATGACACCTACAGTTCGAAGAAAGGGTCTTCCCAAAATAATAGGACATGAAGCATGGCATTCAACGTCCATAACAAGAAAATCAATGGGAACAAGGTTATTGTTAACCACAATAAGAACATCATTAATCCTTCCCAAAGGGTTCTTCTTAGCAACATCAGCAATAGGAACATCAAAATAACATTTTTCAAGCGGTGGTAAATCAAGCATGTCATAAATCTTTCTAGGCATGATAGAAATACTAGCACCTAGATCACATAAAGCGTGGCAATCAAAACCATTAACATGCATATCAATGATGGGTTCCCAACCATCTTCTAACTTCTTGGGGACACATGCTTTTTGCTTCAACTTTTCATCCCTAATTTTTATGAGAGCATTGGTAATATGCTTAATAAAAGCAACATTTAAAGAACTAGCATTGGGAGTCAAAGCAAGCTTTTGCAAGAACAAAATAACTTCAGATATATTGCAGCCATCAACATCAAAATCATTAAAAGAAATAGAGCTATCATCTCCCACACTCCGAAAAATTTTAGCACTCTTTTGAGAAAAAGTTTTGGCAGTTTTAGGCTTTTTAACACAAGGAGTGGGAGTTTTCTCTACCCCAATCAAAGTAAGAGGATTGCTAGCATTAGGAGCAACATCATTAGAGGTAGTAATGGTACATACTTTTATCTCTCTAGCCATCTCATCTTCTCTTTCCCACCTGGCATGCAATTCCGCTAACAATCTAATATTTTCATCAATTCCAACTTGAATAGCGTTAGCAGTAACAAAAACATTGTTCTCTTTCACATCATTAGGCAACACTTTTAATTTCAGAATTTAAACATCATGAGCAAGGCTATCAACTTTAGAAGCAAGAATATCAATTTTGCCTAACTTTTCTTCAACTGACTTGTTAAAAGCAGTTTGCTTACCGATGAAGTCCTTGAGCATTACCTCAAGCTCGGAGGGCGCAGCCCTAGTGTTGTTGTAGGAATTACCATAAGAATTACCATAACCATTACCATTGGTAGAAGGATACGGCCTATAATTGTTACTAGCAAAATTGTTCCTATAAGCATTGTTGTTAAAATTATTGTTTCTAATGAAATTCACATCAACATGCTCTTCTTGAGCAACCAGAGAGGCTAAAGGAACATTATTAGGATCAACATGAGTCCTATCATTAGCAAGCATAGCCATAATGGTATCAATCTTATCATTCAAGGAAGAGGTTTCCTCAACAGAATTTACCTTCTTACCTTGTGGAGCTCTCTCGGTGTGCCATTCAGAATAATTTACCATCATGTTGTCGAGTAGCTTTGTTGCGGCGCCCAAAGTAAGGGACATAAAAGTGCCTCCAACAGCTAAATCAAGTAGGTTTCTCGAAGAAAAATTCAGTCCTGCATAAAAAGTTTGGACAATCATCCAAGTAGTCAGTCCATGAGTGGGGCAATTCTTTATCATATATTTCATTCTTTCCCAAGCTTGAGCAACATGTTCATTATCAAACTGAGTAAATTTCATAATATTGCTACGCAGAGATATAATCTTAGCAGGAGGATAGTATCTACCAATAAAAGCATCCTTGCATTTAGCCCATGAATCAATGCTATTCTTAGTCAAAGACAGCAACCAATCTTTAGCTTTTCCTCTCAAAGAAAAACTAAACAACTTGAGCTTAATAATATCACTTTCTACATCCTTATATTTCTGCATCTCACATAGCTCAATAAAATTGTTGAGATGAGCTGCAGCATCTTCAGTACTAGCACCAGAGAATTGCTCTTTCATAACAAGGTTCAACAAAGCAGGCTTAATCTCATAAAATTTGCCGCAGGAGCAGGTGTTGCAATAGGAGTGCAGATAAAATCACTATTGTTTGTGCTAGTAAAGTCACACAACTTGGTGTTTTCAGGATTGGCCATTTCAGCAAAACGAAAGTAAACAAGTAAAAACAACTACCAAGGATTCTAATTTTTTTTTGGGTTTTTGATATAAAACAATGCAGGTAAAATAAATAAAGTAAAGCAATACAATAACAAAGTAAAGGATGTGCGTGCGAAAAAATCCCCTCGCAGAAGTCTTCCAATCTCCCCGGCAACGGCGCCAAAAAAATAGCTTGATGGTCCTTGTGCGTGGTGAACAACCAGCCTGTTGGGAACCCCAAGAGGAAGGTGTGATGAGTATAGCAGCTGGTTTTCCCTCAGTTAAGAAACCAAGGTTTATCGTTCTTGAAGAGAAGGGACAAACGACTGAAGGTGATGCTTGCTAGTTTGCGACAGCTTTGGACAATTTATATATGGTGCCTCGTCCAAGCTTTGCTTGCTAGCTGCAATGCGGAACCTGCACACAACACAACCAAGTACTTTGCTCCCAACTTGCGATGAGGTTGTCAATCTCACCGGTTTGCTTGAAACAAAGGTTATGAGTGTATCGAGTGGAAAACAGTAGAATATGCGAGTAAAGTAAACAGTGCGAGTAAAGTAAACAGGTGATAGCAATATGATGGAAATAGGACCGGGGTCCACAGTTCACTAGTGGTGTCTCTCCATAAGATAAATAACACATGCTGGGTAAACAAATTATAGTTGGGCAATTGATAGAATAAAGATAAACGTGATATGTCACGATCTTCGGGTCGACGGCGGCGGCGGATCGCGATGTGTTCTGGAAAAGTGATCGGGTACTTAGGTTTTTCCCGTCGGGGGGTCTTTATAGGCGAAGGGGCAATGTCAGAGGTGGCCCCAGGCCTCCTCACACCATGGCGGTGCGGCCAGGGCCTGGGCCGCGCCAGCCAGGTGTGAGGGCCCCTGGTGGCCCCTCTCCTTCTCTCCTTTGGATGACTGGAAGCTCCCGGACAAAATAAGACTTCAGGAACTTGTTTCGTCCAATTCTGAGAATATTTCCTGTGTATCACTTCTGAAACACAAAAACAGCAGAAAACAGGGAACTGGCACTATGGCAACTTGTTAATAGGTCAGTTCCGGAAAATGCAGAAAAGTGCCACGAAGTGTAACGAAACATTAGGCAAATGGTGTAAAAACAAGCATGGAGCATCAAAAATTATAGATACGTTGGAGACGTATCAAGTAGTAGCATAATTCTTTTGAGAAGCATCAGGAGTCTTACTAGCATAATGAATAACATTCAACTTATTATCGACTCGCTATCCAATAACAGTACCAATAGCAAAATCACTAGCATCACACATAATTTCAAAAGGTAAATTCCAATCAGGTGGTTGAACAATAGGAGCAGTAGTTAAAGCCTTCTTAAGAGTTTCAAAAGCTTCCTTACAATCATCATCAAAGACAAATGGTACATCTTTTTGAAGAAGATTAGTAAGAGGCTTTGAAATCTTAGAGAAATCTTTAATAAACCTCCTATAGAAACCAGCATGACCAAGAACACTACGAATACCTTTCACATCTCTGGGACAGGGCATTTTCTCAATTGCCTCCACTTTTGCTCTGTCAACTTCAATACCTCTTTCAGAAATTTTATGTCCAAGGACAATTCCTTCATTTACCATAAAGTGGAATTTCTCCCAATTAAGAAAAAGGTTAGTTTCTTCGCATCTTTGCAAAACTTTATCAAGGTTGTGCAAACAATTATCAAAAGAAGTTCCATAGACGGAGAAGTCGTCCATGAAAACCTCCACAATTTCTTCACAAAAGCCATGAAAAATAGCAGACATACATCTTCGAAAAGTAGCAGGAGCATTGCATAAACCAAATGGCATACACCTATAAGCATAAGTTCCATAAGGACAAGTAAAAGTGGTTTTCTCTTGATCTTCCTTTTTAACAGCAATTTGAGAAAAACCAGAAAAACCATCAAGGAAACAAAAATGAGTCTTCTTAGATAACCTTTCTAGCATCTGATCTATAAACGGTAAAGGATAATGATCTTTCTTAGTAACTTTGTTTACCTTCCTATAATCAATGCACATCCTATTACTAACTACTACCCTTTGAGGAATAAGCTCATTATTCTCATTAGGCACAACAGTCATACCTCCTTTCCTAGGAACACAATGAACAGGACTAACCCATCTACTATCAGCAATAGGATAAATAATACCAGCATCAAGGAGCTTTAATACCTCATTTCTTACCACATCCTTCATCTTGGGAATTAAGCGGCGTTGATGCTCCACGACAGGCTTCGCGTCTTTCTCCATATTAATGGCATGCTGACATAAAGTGGGGCAAATTCCTTTTAAATCATCAAGAGTATATCCCATAGCTCCTCGGTGTTTCCTCAATATCTCCAATAATCTTTCTTCTTCCTTTCCTGAAAGTTTAGAGCTAATAATAACAGGATATATTTTCTTATCATCTATATAGGCATATTTAAAATTATCAGGCAAAGGCTTTAATTCAAACACAGGATCTTCCTTAGGTGGCAAAGTGGTACCAAGATCCTCCACAGGTAGATTATGCTTGATTAATGGTGGTTGACGAAGAAGAATATCGTCAATCTCTTCTCTTTCCTTGCTGAAAACATCACTTTCGTGATCTTCCATGAATTGCTGCAAGGCATTATTAGGAGCAAGAGCAATAGAAGCAAGCTGTTCAACTCGAAAATTTTCATTAGGCGTGTCATTTTCATAAGAAGTCTTAGCAAACTTGGAAAAATTAAACTCATAAGACTCTCCATTGAACTTAGTAAAAAAATTCTCCTTCTTACAATCTATCACGGCACCACAGGTGTTCAAAAACGGTCTACCAAAAATAATAGGACAAGTTTTACTAGCCTCCTTACCAAGTACTAGAAAAATCAGTAGGGTATTTAGTCTTACCGCAAAGAACTTCCACATCTCGAACAATACCAAGGGGCCAAACAGTCTCTCTGTTAGCAAGTTGAACAACCACATCAATATCTTCAAGTTCACAAGCGCCAATCTCATGCATAATTTCTTTGTAAAGCTCTAAAGGAATAGCACTTGCACTAGCACCAATATCACATAAACCATAATAGCAGTGATCTCCAATCCTGACAGAATTAACAGGAACACTTGTTTTCCTATGCTTTTTAGGATGAGAAATAATGTTAGAAGCATCTTCACAAAAAAGAATATATTCATCCCCTACATCTTTAGTAACAATGTCCTTCAATATAGCTACAGGAGACTTAATAGTAATTTGCTCATCAGGCTCTGCAGCTTTCTTAGTGCTTTTATTAGACACACTTACCAAAGTAGAATACTTTTTTACCTTAGCAGGAAAGGGTGTCTTCTCAAAATAAGGTTCAGGCACAATGCTATCAACGGTACAAACTTTAGTAGCTGCAGCAGGTATATGACTAATAGAATCTTTGTAAGGCGCATGATATTTGTTCCAATCTTTCTTTGGAACATCAAGATAAGAGGCAAAGGCCTTAAGACAATTAGCAAGTATTTGAGAATCAAGACCATAAGCAGTGCTAACACTATGAAAGTCATCGGTTCCCATAAAAGCTTTAATGCATTCATAATCATAGTTTATACCTGACTTCCTACCTTTGTCGTTTTCCCATCCTTCAGCATTCTCTTGTATACGGTCAAGAAGTTTCCACTTAGCATCTTCTTTCATGTGAGTAAATAATCCAAAGCAAGAAGCATCCAAATAATCCTTATCAGGAAGAGAAAGCCGTGCATAAAAATTATCAATAACAATATTATTGGGGAGCTCATGAATGGGGCATTTGAGCATTAGTAACTTTAATCTCCCCCACGCTTGGGCAATACTCTCTCCATCATGAGGCCAAAAATTATATATCCGATTACGATCTTTATGGATTTCACTTGGAGGATAAAACTTGGAATAAAAGAGAGGTACAATGTCCTCCCATGCCATAGATGGACCATCTTGGAGCAGTCGATACCACTCCTCAGCTCCGCCTTTCAATGATAAAGAGAATAGCTTCTTCTTGACCTGGCTTGGTGAAATACCTGCACACCTGAACAACTCGCATAATTTATGTATAAATAGTAAGTGGTCACCCGGATGGACAGTTCCATCTCCTGAATAGCTGTGATCCATAATACGCCCAACAATTTTTATAGGTATTTTAAAAGGATCAACTTCAGCAGGTGGTGGTGGTGGTGGTTCATCCACATGTGCAGCAGTGGTAGAAGTGTTCCCAAATAGGAAACCAAATGGAGAATTCTCCATAGCAGAGTAAAATAAAAATAAAAGACAAAAATAAAACAATACTCACAGTGACGGTTACCTTTACCAATTCCACTCTTCAATAGCGCTACACTCCCCGGCAATGGCGCCAGAAAATAGTCTTGATGACCCACAAGTATAGGGGGTGTATCGTAGTACTTTCGATAAATAAGCGTGTCAAACCCAACGAGGAGCAGAAGGTGTTGACTAGTGGTTTTGATCAAGGATTCACTGTAAATACTAGCAAATGAGTTTTTAGGGGTATTTGATAATGCAAATAAATAAAGTGCGAGTAAATAAAAGACAGTAGCAACAATTGCAGCAAGTGGCCCAATCCTTTCTTCAGCAAAGGACAAGCCGGTTGTGTAACTTATAATAACCAAACGTTCTCGAGGACACACGGGAGTTTCTGTCAAGAGCTTTCGCTTCATATCGCTAAATGGTCTTTATTGGTTTGATAGGTGTTATGGGGGTGAACCTGTGCTAGCGCACTACCCTTACTAGGATAAATACACACTTGTGATTATACCCCTGCAAGAATCCGCAAATACAAGAAAGTAATTAAGATAAATCTAACCACAGCCTTAAACTCTAAGATCCTACGCTCCCTGGTGCAATGGTTTCCCAATGGAGGTTTAGGTTTCTGTCACTCCAGCAATCCCACAGGTGGTAGCCAAATACACAATGCATCTCACTAGGCCCATAAATGGTGAAGTATCATGTAGTCGACATTCACATGACACCACTAGTGAAAAAGCACCACAACAATATCAAACCATTAAATATTTCTCAACAATAATTCACTACTAACATCTTGACTTCTCCCATGTCCTCAAGAACTAAACGAACTACTCACAAGACATCATATGGATCATGATCAGAGGTGAAATAATGGTAAATAACAATCTGAACATAAACCTTAATTCAACGGTTCCACTCAATAGCATCAACTACAAGAGTAATCAACACCGGGAAAGTTTCCCCTAAGAATATAACAAGATCCAACTCAAGATGTTACAGCGGGATGGCATGGTGATGGTGGAGATGAAGATGCTGGTGATGGAGATGATGATGATGATCCCGATGAAGTCCGGTGCGATGGTGATGATGATGGCGACGATCTCCCCTCTCCGGGAAGGAATTTTCCCGGCAGATTTCTGCCTGCCAGAGAGCTTTTCTTTCTCTGGTGTTTTCCGCCCCGCAGAGGTGGCTGTGTCTATCTCTGAGCCCCCCCCTAACTTAGGTTTTCGGGGATGATCAAATACGTGAAGGGGCATGACCAGAAGTGGGCCAGGGCACCCTCACACAGGGCCGGCGCGGCCAGGGGCCAGGCTACGCCCCCTGTGCGTGAGGCTGTCCCCTGGCTCCTCTCTCCTTCTCCTTCTGGCTTCCGGAGTCTTTTGGTAAAATATAATTTTTTGGTATTTTTCTGGAATTTTCCTGATCTTCCAAAATATGGTATCTTGACGGTCCTTTTCCAGCAGAATCCTGACTCCGGCAGCAAATCCTCCGATGATCATCAAACATGTAAAAATAGAGGAAACAACATAAGTATCATCTCTAAATATGAAATATATCAATGAATAACAGCAAATTATGATACAAAATGGACGTATCATAGCCCCAGTGCAAAATTGGATTAAAAAGGATTTAGGGCAAAAATAATTCATTATATGGCAGTAGGCCGAGATAATTCCTAGCCTCCTGAATGTGGCACCCCTGGCAGGTCCCCCACCCAGGAAAAATAGAGTGGTCATGTTTTGCACAATGCCCTTGGTGGCCCCTTCACAAAAAAGCACCTTTTTCGACCCCTCCGGGCACCTGAAAAATGGAAAATGTATTTTTTATGTGGAAACTGAAAAAACACTAGTTGCAAAAGTTGTTGGGAATGCAAAGATGCACATCTCCACCAAAAATGGGACCATGGTTCTAAAGTTTGATGTGGAACTTGCACAAACCATGGTCATCTGCCAAGGAAGACCAAGAGAACTCCTACCTGGAAGTACCTCTCTGTGAGAGAGTCCACATGTGAACCCTTGGGATGGCATGTTTGGTATTTTTCCTAGGTGATGCATCACTCACCATGACTCCATGCACTGTTTTTCCATTTTTTTTGATTTTTTCTGAATTCCCTAGGCCCCCCTCCGAGATCTAGGTCAGACTCGCGGTGCCATCGATGTCTGCCAGGTGGGGTGGGAACCATGGTTTGGTCTTGGTTCTAGGGTCCCACACCCCCAGGGGACCTCCCTGTATTTTTGCCTAATTTTTCTGGTGTGCATTTCTTATAGCCCCAGTGCAAAATTGGATTAAAAAGGATTTAGGGCAAAAATAATTCATTATATGGCAGCTGGCCGAGATAATTCCTACCCTCCTGGATGTGGCACCCCTGGCAGGTCCCCCACCCATGAAAAATAGAGTGGTCATGTTTTGCACAATGCCCTTGGTGGCCCCTTCACAAAAAAGCACCTGTTTCGACCCCTCCGGGCACCTAGAAAATGCAAAATACATTTTTTATATGGAAACTAGAAAAACACTAGTTGTAACAGTGGTTGGGAATGCAAAGATGCACATCTCCACCAAAAATGGGACCATGGTTCCAAAGTTTGCTGTTTGAAGGTTTCATTAATTTCTGTGAGATTCAGTCAAAATGTGTGAAATTTTCAATTTTTTCTTAAAGATCGAGACACGCTAAATGATGTCATGTGTACATGCAATGCCACATCAGCACTGACTAGTGGGCCCCTGGCATTAGATGTCTTGCTAATCCACTTAAGTTGTGATTTAGACCAAGTTGCAAGCTACCCATGGAAGGGAACTCCTCCATCTACTGAACTAGTCGCCAGAGTAGAGTGAGCGATGATGATGCTACTGAGATCTCTTGAGCACGCCTTGTCAGACCGCGACGTGTCTCATCAATTTACTTCCCTTTCAAATCTCGCTGCCCTGTCAATTCTCATCCCGCTGCTACACACAACTTGCTACCACGCGTCAGTTGCTTGGGTTTTTCCACTGGCCACGAATCCTAACCCTAATGACATGTGGCCCCACGAAGGCCCGGAACACTATTGACAAGTGGGTCCCCGGACACACATCGGACCAAATCGTACCCAGACAAGTGGGTCCCCACACGCTTCGGATGCTAAATCTGGACAAGTTTGTCTCACTCGTTTGGCTCATGGAGCAGGTGACCTCGATGAGAAGCATTTCAATGGTAAGATTTTGTTCTCTATTCCTTCCGCGAGTCAGACGAGAGCGGATTTATTCCCCCCTTGCATGCTATCTCCTTTTTCAGACTATCGCTCTGCTGCCTATAGTCAAACAACGAGGGGACCCAACAACGCGACTCTTTAATTGCTGCCTGGCGGTAAATGTACGTATATCCTTACCCACGATACCAGCCTCTCACTTACAAGTGGGCCGGTGTACCGCGGCCCACGGTGACACGTCGGTCTAGCGCTCTCTCAGAAACAAAACGAAGCGACTGGTTCAATTTCCAAAGCGCTAGACTGGCATTTACCGCGGCGTGCCTGCAAAACAATTGCTTCCCCAACTTCCTCTTCTCTCATAAACGAAGCGACGGGGGCTCGCGTGGGGGGTTCAACTTCCAAAGCACCCCCAAAGTGCTACACTACATTTACTTACGCGGCGTGCCAGCGACCCGTCGCGCACTATTTATCCCACGATCTTGCGTCCTGGAAAACAATTGGATCCCCAACTTCGTCTTCTCCAGAGATAACCCCCTCCCCCCTCCACTCCCACTCCTTGCGCCGCGGCCGTCATGGAGATCTATAGCAATGTCTTTACTGACTACCACAAGGTCCCTGCTCATGGTGACACCGTCCTCACGGTGATGCACACAACTGACCCGAGAGAGGCGGCCAAGTTTATCGCCATGTTTGAGCGTTGGCTCGGCGAGTGGGACCAAGAGCGGATCGTCGGCCTCGACCTCGAGTACACCATCACCAAGCCTCCCCGCGCCGCCCTCCTGCAACTATGCATGCACGATCACTGCCTACTCTGGCACGAATCCGTGGCAACAAGGAACTGTCCTCAGCTCATATAGTTCCTCAACCGCCCCGACATTTCCTTCGCATCTGTGGACAAGCGCCAAGACACCAGCAAGCTTGAAGCCATGGGCACCCACATACCAAACCACGTGGACTTACAAGATCACTTTAACGACCCGTTCTAACCCAGGACCGGCTTGGCCAACATGGTGAAACTAATCATCGACCACAAGTTCAAAGACTACAAGGAGGATTTCCGCAAGAAGAAGCTGCACAACACCTGGCATCTTCGGGAACTACAGCCGGAGCAGATCCACTACGCAACAAAGGATGCATATGTATGCTACGACACGTACTGTAGAATTACTATCATGAGAAGATGCCTGCTTCCTCCCCCTCCATACTAGATTCATGTACTGTTCGTTCCACCTATATATGTAAGTGTCCGAGGACCATCCTTATATATGATTTAGTAAGTGTTTCTTCCCTATGTACTGAAGTGTATCTGTATAAGGGGCCGGAGATGCCCAGAGCGCGGCCATGCCTTCCGTTGATGTCCAGAGCGTGCTCTGTGCGCGCTCTGCCGGAGATGGCCAGACATGCCGCATGAGTGTCGTTGATGTCCAGAGCGAGGCCCTGACTTGCCCACTCTAACTTGTCTCTGACTTGCCCTCATTGCACGCGGGCCCCATCACATGGGGGACCCATCTGTCAATGACTCTCAAGTCACGCTTCGCAAGTCAGAGCGCCCGTCGTGTGCACCTTGTAAAATAATATACTCCCAACACTTTCAGAATTTTGAAAAGTTCATAAAAGCTGTATCATTGGATTCGACAAGGGATTTGGTGCAAATGGGCACTGATGCTCCATACACTTTCAGAATTTTTAAAAGTTTAAATTCTCAAACTTCTATGTTTTCAAAAAAATTGGCGTTAAATACATACAAAGATATGTTGAATTTTGGAAGATATAAGAAGATAAATTTGTGAATATAAATAGTATTAAAATAGTAGTAAGAAAGTACATCTTTTTCTTAGGAATTTGACTTTTTTTTGCGATAGGCAATGTTGAATGCTACAAACCGGTACTAATTACAATATGAAATTCTTTATATTCTAGGCTACACAAATATGGTAAAATCTAATAAAATTATATAGTGTTCAATCATGTACTATTCACTATATAATATGTCAGATTTTGTCTTTTTGTGTATAATAGAATATAAAATATTTCATATTGAGATTTGTATCGGTTTATAGCATTCAACAATGCCTATCACAAGAATTTTATTTCAAATTTTTTTGAAACTTTAAAATACAAAATTCATGGCATAATTTGTTGGAAAAAGATGTACGTCAAACTAATTTTTGAACTGCGTGCGCATGCCTTGTATGGGGATTACACTGGCGGACAGGAAGCTGCTGCAATGAGGGCCCACGGCGGAGATAAAATATTATTTCCACTCCTTGTACAGTGAACCGCCGCCGCCCCCTCCCCTTCCCAACGCCAACTTCCACTTATTACCCTGCGCTAGGCAGTTCATCGCCTCATTCCCCATCTTCTTCACAACACCACTGTGCCCTCTCGTTTCTATTCCATCACATCGCCGCTTCTCTTTCCATCACGTCGCCGCCGCCCGCATTTGCCGGCACAGGTCATGTCTGGGTCTGGGTG
Source organism: Dactylis glomerata (assembly GCA_007115705.1). NCBI lineage: Eukaryota > Viridiplantae > Streptophyta > Magnoliopsida > Poales > Poaceae > Dactylis > Dactylis glomerata. The sequence continues at coordinate 688,416 of QXEO01000350.1, read as the reverse complement.
GGACGAACCCCGGGGGGGGGGAAGCATCAGCGTTCGACTCCAAAAGAGCCCATTGCTGATCGTTACCACGAATCCATGGGGTGGGGTAATCTCCACTACCTATCGGTTGAGAACATAGTCGAGCGGGTCGACATCTTCAGCGCTGCTCGCCTTGCTGTCGGCATGGTTGGCATGCGTCATGCCATTCGAGGGACCCCGAATCTACCGCTTGATGCATCGGGCCTGCTCCACGCCGACGAATCCTCGTGGCCATATGATAGCGATGCACAAGTAAGAGTAACTAGATTCAGTATTCTGTTATATATATATATATATATAGGAAAACTAGATGGTATACCTGGGAGTACCTACTCCCACGCCTCTCCTGTCTGTTTATGTTCTTGCAATCCACCGATCTCTCTGTCGAACACCTTGCATGCATCGACTTTTTAGATACAATATTTCCAAAAAATAAAGTTACTCCGCCCATGACGCCTTTTAGGGTTTCAGTTTACGGACTTAGTTTTCCATCTTGTATGTGTTTATGATATATTCAAGCATAGTTATCCTTCTGTCGAACATCTAGTAGGCACATCATTTTTTTACCAAACAATGTTCTTGCAATCCAGTGAGCATTCTGTCGAATACCATGCAATGACTTTTTAAATACCAAAAATTGGAATGGAAAAGTTTTGTCTAAGCAGGGTCTCACCTACACTCCTATACTTTTTTTAATTTGTCTTTTTTATATCTCTCAAACTATGTAACATACAGATTTTAAACTTTGCAGATCGCTGTAATATTACAACTAGAATATGGGAAAAATATTTCTGATTTTTTGTGTGAAATTTAAGTTATTCAAATATTTAAAATTCAACAAAAATTATTTTAAAAAGTATATATATAGTATAATAAAAATCCTGAACTATTTTTCCCACATTCTATCTCAAATATTTGAGTAAACTGCAAAGTTTCAGATTCAAATGTTATATAGAGTAAGAGATACAAAAAAGAGAAGTTGTTTGAGAGGGAAAAAAGACTAGCACGTATCTTGATGCACCTATTAATAGTTCAGATAGAGGGTACAGCTGAGGCAGTGCTTAGAAAATGCTATACAACTGTTACTCTGCCCACGACCTATATTTTTGTAACGGTTTATCTATATAGTTTTCCATCTATTCAAGCAAACTGTTCCTTCTGTGGAACATCTTAATTTTTACAAAGTTTCCAAACAAATTCAATTGCAGGGCATTGATGCCCTCTTCATGTCATTAAACAAGAAGATGCTTAAAGCACACATGCATTGCAATGACTCCGATGGAAGAGGGCATTGGGTAGGAAGTCACGGTGACTGGATGGCATTACTCATGAATAACGGCCTCCTGAAGATCCGCGACATGTACAGAGAAGTGACTCTGCCTCTCCCATTACTGGCTCATATTGGAGTTTTCCCCAGGTTTCGAACATGCATGTTTTCGTACAAGCAGTGTGAGTTACAGCTTCTGAAGATAAATATTATAAAGACCCCTTACAAGGAAAAATGCAGTGATCAGTGGCATTATGAAGCAATCGTGATCTTTGACAAACTGATCGCCTATGTAGGGTCATCCTAAAAAATTACCACCTTGCACCTCGCAGGTATATCGACGCCTGTGCAATTCATCTATTCGGTGATCAGACAGATTTGTTCCCCGTGTACGCGGTTACAGAACCACGAGGAGATGTTCTGGTTTGGGAACCATATACTTGGGGTGAGTTATGCCCTCTTTTTATCTGAATTTACAGGTAGTTCTACCTGCTTACTGCATTGTTATATTATGGCTTATCTTCTTCCGTACGCAGGCACAGATGAAGGCCCGCGTCTAATACTTGCCCCGAACATCGAGGATCCAGTTGCAGGGGATGCGGCTAAAGGCGCTGCAGTTGCTGGCGATTCGGCTCAAGCCGCTGCAGTTGCTGGCGATGCGGCTGAAGGAGATGCATTTCCTGCCGATCCGGATGAAGACGTTGAAGAAGTTCTAGTGGTTAATTCACAAACTACCTGGTTCTTGGCATCCAATACCTACCATTATGGCAATTTCGATCTACTTTGGATTCAGATAGATGGTGATAGAAATAGCAATGCTCCTGCATAGTTTAAAGATGGGATACGGTTGAGCACTTATCCTAGTCTACGGTGCCACGTTTTTGCAAGGCATCCCTTTAATCTTCGCCCGGAAGCCAAAGATCCTATTGATGGTCCAGTGTGTATCAGGCAGGAGCATCTGCACGGGCTTTCAGTATTTCTTGGAATCAACAACCCAATCTTCCACCGAGAACCCTGTTATGATGTTGCAAAAGCTGGTCCATCTGCTGGACAAGGCATTTCCTTGTTACAAGAAGACTGTGTGTTTGTTTCTTACCATTGAGCCCGTCCCTACACACAGAGGCAAGTGCCAGATTGGAGCTGTATACACATCAATGGAGGAGCTTCGACAATAGGATCACAACTGATATACGGACCCACTTATTACAATGAGTGGGAGGCGCCAATGTGGATCTTCCCAACAATGCCTGGGGCTCCCCCAACTCATCATTGGGAATAGCCAGAAGACTAGTTACCTTGAAGTGTTCTACTTTTAAACTTTAGTTAACGAACACTAGTATGATGATGTGTAATAACTCTGTGATTGATTATCTGCTTGTAACAGACATATTTTGTTGTGTTATGTTTATCTGTATGACCAAGCAATGGAATAATCTTCTGTTGTTTGGATTTGCTAAATTGACATATTTTGTCGTGTTATGATTATTTGTATTTTGCTGTTACTTAAAAGCTAGTACTGCCAATTCCCCCTCTAGCCTTCTCTGGAAGCTATCATGTTCCCTCTGTTCTTTGCAAGATTCAGAAAATGCACCATTTTTGTTGATTTTTATGTGCTAGTTTTTGTGCAAAGCATTGATGTTCAGTTGGTGGATTTGCTAAATTGACATGATCTTCTGGCTCTAGTATCAGAAAATAGTAAATTAGTTAATGATACACACATAGTTGACATCGACTGAAAGTTGACAGTACTGAACCTATATGTTGATCACACAAATTTTGTGCAATGTTTGAGAAGTGATTTGCTCAAGCATGGAAGGGCACATGAGCCAGCAGTCAGACTGACCATCTACTTGGCAACATAATATCTACTGGATCACATCAGAGAAATGAGAGAAATGTTCAAGGAATTGGTGTCCAGTAATATTTCATAGAAATCATGGAACTACTCAAGAACCACAACCACCAGTAGATATTCATACAAGTCATAGAACATGACAAGAAACACAACCGGAAGTAAAACAGTCTACTTGTCAAGAAGGAGAAGCAGATGAGGATACTTGGCAAAAAGATGCCGCAGATAATCACATTTGTAATGCTACAGTTGACAGAAAGGTTGATGATCATAACTATGTTTAGGACATAGTAGAGCAAGAGTATGATGTTGTCCTGGAACATTATAATCTGCAATTCACCAGAGAGCAAGAGCAACATAATAGAATCATGCGTTATATGTGCATATTCAGAGAGTATTGCTACTGGTTGATGGCGCCAGAAAAGAGGCTGCTGGCGTGGAGCAGTAAGTCCTTGTGCGTGGTGAATGACCAGCCCGTTGGGAACCCCAAGAGGAAGGTATGATGAATATAGCGGCTAGTTTTCCCTCAGTTAAGAAACCAAGGTTTAATGTCGGTCAGGAGAGGAGAGACAATAACGACTGAAGGTGATGCAGACTGGCTTAATAACACTCCAACAAGGGCGCCGTTTAACGATACTTGTTGACTCATCTTCGGCCAATAGCAACGCGAAACCTGCGCACAACACAACCAAGTACTTTGTTCCCAACTTAGAGGAACTACTGCTTAGGCGAGCGGTGAGCGCTGAGCGCTAAGCGAGCGGTGAGGCTCAGCCTAGAGGAGCTACTGCTTAGGCGAGTTTAAGCGCTGCTTAAGCGTTCAGGGTAAAAGTGAATGGACAGGAGCAGGGAAGGCTATATAGGCATACAATAGACCATATTATGGTGTAATTTTGTACCACACACATGCATATAATGCTACATTTTGCAAGAAGAATAATGAATATGGATTATATACCTTGATTTGGCTTGGTTTTTCTCCACTTTCTTGTCCTCCAGGTACTTTCTCCAGAAGCTATATGCACACAGCAAGAAAATATTAGCATTTACTAAGAAAACGTTAAAAGTTGCAAGCAATAATATTCAATTATCAAATAATAAACATCAAACAAGCAATATTAGAAGACCCACACGGTCACATAACATATAAGTGGCATAGTCTCACACAACATTATAATAAATAAAAGAGTTTCCAAATTCCAGTGGCAAGTTCCACACACCATAACAAAACACACTAGAATTAAGCACACATGGATAGCATGATGCCATCATATCCCAAGACTTCAAGGCATATCTCTATGATGGTATGATCATGAACATGTACTGATCAATACTCATCATCATCCTCATACTCAATGTCATCATCCTCAAGCACATCCTCTTCCTCGGACTCGAACTCCTCCTCCTCAAGATCTCTCACTCTTGCGCTCCTACGAACTTGGAGTTGCTCTTGTGCTCCCATTGCTTCTCCTATCACATCATATGGTATCCCCGTAGCCGGGTGCACACCTTGATCTCCATCCTCCTCATCTCTAAAAACAACCAATGCATGATCATCCCCTCCTTCAAAGAGCCATCCCTGAGCTTCGGATGCATCATTGCTTAGAAGAGAATCAGCTTTCTTCTTATCCTTCAACCTTTGTCTCTTGGACAGCATCCTTGTACTGAATTGTATATAGCCCATATTGTTGAGGCGATCCATTGTTAGTCTCTTTCTTCTCTTGGTATGAATCTACAAGTGCAAAAAATAATTAGAGTTAAGATTGAGAGTACTACATACAAACAATGCAATTGAGTTGCTAACCATTTCATAGACGCTCCAATTTCTTTCACAACCGGAAGAGCTAGAAGTCAACGAGAGGATCCTCATAGCCATTTTTTGTAACAGAGGAACTTCTGTTCCATAGAGCTTCCACCATCCAACTGCAAATAATAACATTATGACTATTAGGCATTAGCAGCACTAAAACAGGGGCCGAACAGCCATAAAACAGTACCAAACAGGGGCCAAACAGCAGCAAAACTGCAGCAAACTGTGGGCAAAACAGCAAGCAAAACTGCAGCAAACTATAGCAAAACAGCAAGCAAAATAGCAGCAAAACATCAAGCAAAACAGCAGCAAACTGCAGCAAAACAAGTGAAAAACTTCATTTGTTCTTACCGGGATTGTAATCCGCCCTTTCCCATGAACTTGCAAGGTTTTTCTTGAAAGGCCCTTCCATGTTTTCATATAGGAACCATTCGTCATTGATCATTTTCTTCAAAGATATCTCATCATCTCCAAAATATTGCTCCGCACATCTCATGAGAGCTACGGTCATGCTTGAATCCTCAAAGATATCTTTGTTAGCATAAGTGTAGTGTGGATTCAAGAGATATGCGGTCTTGTGCAATGGACTATCAAGCCTTCCTTTCAACTTCTTGTCAATAATGGCTATAGTCTCCCTATAGTTCTTCTCATTATTTCCAAACGCTTCCTTAATCTTGGTCTTTGCCTTCAACATTTCTCCATAAAGCCAAGCCATAGATGGCTTGACATCTCCATCAACCAAACGAAGAAGGGAAACCAATGGCTCAAACACCTTTAAGCAAAGTGTCACTCCCTTCCAAAAGTTAGCATCCATCAAGGTGGCTGTTGCATCTTTTCCTTTCTTGGTCTTCACAATTGGCATCTCCTCCCATGCTCTATCAACCACCATACCCCTTAAAGCATCTCTCTTTTCTGCCAAGCTTTGCAAAGTAAGAAAGTTGGAAGCAAACCTAGTCACCCCCGGCCTTATAATATCCCTCCTCTTTGTGCATTTCCTCATATATGCCAAAGTCTTGTGATGCGCATATATGAAGATAGTTACTTTCTGTCCTTGATCCACTATGGACTTGAATCTTTTGATGTTTCCAATTCCTTGGAGCATCAAATTGATGGTGTGAGTTGCACATGAGGTCCAGAATATTTTTGGCCTCTTCTCAAGGAACAACTTCTTGGCTGCCATGTTATTGGAAGCATTGTCCGTGCAAACTTGCATCACATGTTCAGCCCCTACCTCCTCAATTGATTTGTCCACTAGTTCAAATATGACTTCCCCGGTATGTGACACATCCGAGGTCTCCTTTGACTTGAGAAAGGAAGTTCCTCCACTACAATGCATGCACACATTCATTATGCTTCTCCTCTTCATGTCCGTCCATGCATCGGTCATAATGGTGCATCCAAGCTTGTTCTTTTGGTTTTCACGATCATCTAGCAAAGACTTGGTTCTTGCATATTCCTCAGTCAACAACTTCTCACGAAGATCAAATTGACTAGGAGGATCATACCCAGGGCCAAACTTTCCAATGGCCTCACACATTTGCTTGAACTCATCATTGTCAAGAGCATTGAATGGTATAGCTACACAAATACAAGTAAAAAACAGCAAGTAAGTTGTCTGCAAGTAAAAGACAGCAATCAAGTAAATAAAAATGTGCAAGTAAATAAAAATCTGCAAGTAAAAGACAAATGGAATTGCAACATACCATGTGTATACAACCATCTAGCAACATATTGTGAAGTTTGATGCACTCTCTCCTTAAATAGAGCCTCATTCATACTTAATTGCCTCAAGGCTTCTTCCTTGCTTGATTTTCCATCAATAGGATGCACAAACTTGTCCATTGGACCCACTTTGTTAGACTCCGAGGTTGATACTCCCTCACCTACAGAGCTTGAGATATGCACATCATCTCTAAGATCTTGCTCATGTTGCCTCTTTATTCCCTTCATCGCTGTGACTTTCTCAAGAGCTTTCTTACAAGCCTCCTTAGCTTCTGGTGTAGCCTTCTTGCATGAGGCGACAACATTTTCCACCCCTACAATGTGTTTCTTAAAATGGTAGATACCGCCGGTGCTAATATGTCCACAAAAGTCACATTTCACCTTACTCTTGTTTAATGGATCACAGTATTTGCCATACTTCCAACCAACATCGCTTGAGTTGCCGATCAATACCATTGGCACCTCAGGCACCGACCCATCAGCACTCGTATCGACATCCATTATACACTACTGTACCTACAAAGTACAAACAAGATTGGAATATCTTAGCACTAGTAGCAGGCCAACATAACACATAGACAGCAGGCAGCAGCAGCACAGCAAATCAGTATAAAATACATCTAATCAGTACTCAAGTCAATACAAAATACATCTAATCAGTAATCAAAGTCAATACAAAATACATGATATACATCTAATCAGTACTGTTTTGCTGCAGACAGTTGTTCTGCTGTAGAGCTGCAGACAGTTGTTTTGCAGCAATCAATAATCAACTAATCACTTAAACAGTAATCAGTAATCACTTAAACAGTATAAAATTCCTAAGCAGAGAGTTGCACAGCAACAAAGCAAAGTAACAGTACACACATGACCACCACAAGACAGCAGCGATGGCGCGTGTAGTACCAGATGAGTTAATCAAGCCCAAAGCCATCGAGGCATCACTCCAATCTCCAAAAGATCAAATTGACTGAGGAAATTAGAAGAGGAAAGGGAATAGGGAGTGTAAGTTATACCTGATGTGCTGCAACGGGGGTCTGGGGCTCGGGCGCCTGACAGCGGCGAGCCTTGTTGATCTTGTCTTGGGGTCCTGGGGCTCGGGCGCCTGGGCGGAGAGAGGGGAGATGACGGGATGCTTGGAGGAGGGAGCCGGCGTCCTGGTGGCCGTCCTGGTGGCCTCGTGGAAGAGGCAGAGGGCGGCGGAGTCCGCCCTTCACCGGCGGCGGACGAGGAAGTGGAGGAACAGGAGAAGATGGCATCTCTCTCTCTCTCTCTCTCTCTCTCTCTCTCTCGATATGTACTAGGAATCAGTCGATTGGGATGCCAGGCTACCTTAATTGCTGTCGATTGGGATGCCTGCAACTTTAATTGCCTCAATTTCTCTCCCAACTGCCGCCAATTTTTGGAGACTGGCCGGCGACCATGGACGGTCGAGGCCGCTTTTCCTCCGCCTATTCTCGCTACTGCGCGCTGAAGCGAACGCTTAGTCGCTTAGTCGCTCGCTTTTTTCCGCTCAGCGCTTAATGCCTCGCTCAGGCCTGAAACAGAGCGATAGGCCACCGCTACGCTCGCTTTCACGCTAAAGCGAGACTAAGCGTACGCTTTTTTGAACGTTGATTGATAGAATAAAGATAAACGTGATATGTCAAGAAGATCACTATGAGATTTACTCTGGGCATTACAACAAAATACATAGACCGCCATCCAACTGCATCTATGACTAATAATCCACTCCCGGGGATATCAATCCGAACACCCCAAAAGTATTAAGTTGCGAACAACAGATAATTGCATTAAGCAAAGTGTGTAATGTAAACAAAGCATATGCCCTTGAGCATATGAATGTTGTTTTCTCCCTAGTAGCAACAGCACATCTACCACCTTAGAGGTTTCTGTCACTCCCCCAGGTGAAATAGAGGCATGAACCCACTATCGAGAATAAATACCCCCTCTTGGAGTCACTAGCAACTACCCGGCCAAGATAGCTACTAACAACAGAGAGCATGCAAGATCATAAACAACATAGAGATAACAAAAGATAATATTCAGTATAGCAACTTAATCATAAACACCAATATTCATCGGATCCCAACAAACCAAACATGTAGAATTACATAACGGTGATCTCAATCATGTAGGGCAGCTCATGAGATCTAAACATGAAGCACATGGTGGAGAAGACAACCATCTAGCTACTGCTATGGACCCATAGTCCAAGGTAGACTACTCACTCATCGCTCCGGAGGCAAGCATGGCGATGAAGAAGACCTCTGGTGGCGATTCCCCTCTCCGGCAGGGTGCCGGGAAGAGCTTCTGGACCCTCCCGATCTTCGGGTCGACGGAGGCGGCGGATCGCGATGTGTTCTAGAAATCTGATCGGGTAATTAGGTTTTTTCCGTCGGGGGGTCTTTATAGGCGAAGGGGCAATGTCAGAGGAGGGGCCAGGCGCCCTCACGCGGGGCCCGCGCGGCCAGGGGCCTCGCCGCGCCGCCCCTGCGTGTGGGGCCCTGGTGGCCCCCCTCCTACTCCTCTTCGGATCTCTGGAAGCTTTCGGGTAAAATAAGACTTGAGGAACTTGTTTCGTCCAATTCCGAGAATATTTCCTGTGTATCACTTCTGAAACACAAAAACAGCAGAAAACAGGAAACTGGCACTGTGGCAACTTGTTAATATGTTAATTCCAGAAAATGCATAAAAGTGCCACTAAGTGTAACGAAACAATAGGCAAATGGGGTAAAAACAAGCATGGAGCATCAAAAATTATAGATACGTTTGAGACGTATCAAGCATCCCCAAGCTTAACTCCTGCTCGTCCTCGAGTAGGTAAGTGATAACAAAAGAATAATTTTTGAGGTGACATGCACCTACACAATCTTGATCATATATGTAAGCATTTGTGAGCTGTGATCATAAGAACTTAAAACATGGGCATGAAGATATAATCATGACAATAAGAACTTAGCAACCATGTTGTAAACATGTAAATGAACAAAAACAAAAGATCATGATAATGAAACAATGAAAGTCAAACGTGTGTTGAAATCATAAGGAAAAACATACAAAAGGTTTTCAGCTTGTCCTTCAAAGAGAGCAAAACATGAATGCATAGGACACCTTCAAGTTTAAGAGGGCGACTAGATACAAATAATTTGAGAACAAGTGAAACCAACAATATGAGTCAATCAATGAACTTTGGGACAATGCATATCACACTAAGAATGACAACTATGCTCTCTTAATAGTGCATAAAGAAAGAAGGTGGTGACTCAACATAAAAGTAAAAGAAAGGCCCTTCGCAGAGGGAAGCAGTGATTAAACATGTGCTAGAGCTTTTCATTTGTAAAACAGAGAGATAAAAATTGGTTTTGAGAGGTGGTTGTCTTTGTCAACGACTGGCAATGGGGTTCTTACTATCTTCCATACAAAAATAAAGCAAGTTTTTGAGAGAGAGATTGGCACTTTTGTGCTCTTTTATAAAGCTTGGCACTCCTCCCCACCTTTTTTCCTTTCACAAACCATGGCTAACCGATTCCATCGGGTGCCCACCAACATTCACTTTCCATGGAGGAGTGCCTTTTTTCTTTATTTTTCTCTCTTTTTTTCTTTTTGGAATAAGAAATATGGAAGATAGCAAATCCGACCACTACGTCCCCATGAGCTGAAAACAGTGTCACAAAACGAGAAGTGTTTTGAAGGTTTTTGAAAGGTAGCATAAGAAAATTTACTTTGGAATGGCTTACAAATACCATGCATAGGAGTTTATAGTGGACACAATGGCAAACTTTGGCTTTTAGGAGTTGGATGCAAGAGTAGAGCTCATACTCAGTACAAGGCGAGGGCTAGCAAAAGACTGGGAGCGACCAACTAAGAGAGCAATAATGGCCATAATCATGCAAAGCGACAAAGCGACATTAAAAGAAGCATAAGATGGCATCAAAAGTCAAAAACTAAATGATCATAAAGGCTATTGGCGACTTTGTAAGAGTCTAACATGTGTGAGCATGCGCCAAGTCAACCCAAATAAAGCATCAAGGAGAAAACCAAAATAATGCTTCCATACAATAAAAACAACGCATGATTTTTTCAAAGGCTCATTAAGCAATCTCAGTTATTTGAGACAAGTCATGCTACAGCAAAACCACTAAGCATACTATCAAAAATACATCAAGCATGACATGAAAAAGCCTAAGCCGCAGTCTACACAAGCTCCTTCTTGTACCACTATTTTGCACAAAGCTTTTTCTCTTTTCCAACACAATTTGAAATTTTTATAAACACCTCTTTTGATGAAAACCAATAAAGATCAGGGGCAAAAATACACCTTGAAGAAAAGATATGACAAGATCTGAACGCAAATCAAGGCGAAAATGAAAACCAAAAGCAGTAGAAGAAAAAGAAGAACTCATCGATGAACGATAAGAGTGAAAAACTGAGCGTTCTTTGCAAATGAAAACGAGGCAACTTCTCCAAAAGAAATTTGTTGGGGTCCAACCATTTATTACAGCAAACAAACAAACTAAACCAACTAAGAAAACTAAAATAACTGACGCTCCAAGAAAAACACATAGTGCATGAAGCAATAAAAATATAGTGTCTTGAAAGGTGACCTGATTTTTGCCGATGAAGAAGGGGTGCCTCGGGGGCATCCCCAAGCTTTGACGCTTGTACTTCTTGGATATTTCTTGGGGTGATGCGTGGACATCCCCAAGCTTGAGCTTTTGTCCATTCTTCAACTCATCTCATCATTCTCCAATCCCTACACTTGAAAACTTCCTTCATACAAAACTAAACACAAATCTATTAGCAACATTAGTGCAAGCATAACATATAATCAATCCTCTATTCGCTTCAGGTTTCAACTCAAAACCACCACATATATAGCAAATACTACTGTAGCAACCTCCCCAAAAGTTCCATGATCAAAAGAACTCAAAAGAAAGCGATAAAGTGGCAAACACAAATATTGGCAGAAATCTGTCAAAACTGAACAGCTGACAAAGGTCGAATTTTTGAGGGATTTTCTGTTACTCAAATCAAAAAGTGTTGAACTAACAAAAGTTTGGATATAACCTGGGGCATATGCACAAGAAATCGCAGGTCCAAAAGATAAACAGAGAATTTTCACGAATTTTTACGGTGCAGCACCGAAAACAGTTTCAGGACAGCAACATCCCCAAATCTTTACCTCACTCAAATTAGAGGCTTCTCTTGGCACAAAAACGAAATAAACAAGATAAGGAGCGGTCATTATAGTAGTAATGACTTCCAAGACTCAAATAAAAGAAAAAGTACTGAAAAGAAAACATTGGGTTATCTCCCAAGAGTGCTTTTCTTTAACGCCTTTGAGCTAGGCGCAGAAAATTGCGAATCAAGTAATATCAGGTGATGAAGCATCAAGCTCATAATTTTCTCTAAGAATAGAGTCAAAAAGTAATTTCTTTCTTTTCCTAGGCAAGTGTTCCATACCTTTCTTTAGTGGGAATTGATACTTGATAGTGCCTTCCCTCATATCAATGATAGCACCTACAGTTCGAAGAAAGGGTCTTCCCAAAATAATAGGACATGAAGCATGGCATTCAACGTCCATAACGAGAAAATCAACGGGAACAAGGTTATTGTTAACCACAATAAGAACATCATTAATCCTTCCCAAAGGTTTCTTCTTAGCAACATCAGCAATAGGAACATCAAAATAACACTTTTCAAGCGGTGGTAAATCAAGCATGTCATAAATCTTTCTAGGCATGATAGAAATACTAGCACCTAGATCACATAAAGCATGGCAATCATAACCATTAACATGCATATCAATGATGGGTTCCCAACCATCTTCTAACTTCTGGGGAACAGAGGCTTTTTGCTTCAACTTTTCATCCCTAATCTTTATGAGAGCATTGGTAATATGCTTAGTAAAAGCAATATTTAAAGAACTAGCATTGGGAGTCAAAGCAAGCTTTTGCAAGAACAAAATAACTTCAGATATATTGCAGCCATCAACATCAAAATCATTAAAAGAAATAGAGCTATCATCTCCTACACTCCGAAAAATTTCAGCACTCTTTTGAGAAAAAGTTTTGGCAGTTTTAGGCTTTTTAACACAAGGAGTGGGAGTTTTCTCTACACCAATCAAAGTAAGAGGATTGCTAGCATTAGGAGAAACATCATTAGAGGTAGTAATGGTACATACCTTCATCTCTCTAGCCATCGCATCTTCTCTTTCCCACCTGGCATGCAATTCCGCTAACAATCTAATATTTTCATCAATTCCAACTTGGATAGCATTAGCGGTAGCAAAAGGATCAGGCTTAGCGGACATTCTATTAACCAAAGAAGATTGCACATTAGACAATAAAGAAATATCGGTTTCAGCTTTGGAAACCTTAGCTTGCAATTCAGGAATAGCCTTGTTTAAATTTTCAAGTTGATGACTAATAGTCCTCAACAGAGCTGATTGCTCCTCCATAGTCTTGGTGAAAGCCCTGTTCTGCTCATATTGCATCTGCATAAAATTCTTGGTAGCCTTTTCAAGTTCAAAAATTCTTTCTTCGCTAGGCATTTTAGGTCTACCAAGATAGCTATTATCACCATTAGAAGGAAACGGCCTATAATTGTTACTAGCAAAATTGTTCCTATAAGCATTGTTTTTAAAATTATTGTTTCTAATGAAATTCATATCAACTTGCTCTTCTTGAGCAACCAGAGAGGCCAAAGGAACATTATTAGGATCAACATGAGTCCTATCATTAGCAAGCATAGCCATAATGGTATCAATCTTATCATTTAAGGAAGAGGTTTCCTCAACAGAATTTACCTACTTACCTTGTGGAGCTCTCTCAGTGTGCCATTCAGAATAATTTACCATCATGTTGTCGAGTAGCTTTGATGCGGCACCCAAGGTAAGGTACATAAAAGTGCCTCCAGCAGCTGAATCAAGTAGGTTCCTTGAAGAAAAATTCAGTCCTGCATAAAAAGTTTGGATAATCATCCAAGTAGTCAGTCCATGAGTGGGGCAATTCTTTATCATAGATTTCATTCTTTCCCAAGCTTGAGCAACATGTTCATTATCAAACTGAGTAAACTTCATAATATTGCTACGCAAAGCTATAATCTTAGCAGGAGGATAGTATCTACCAATAAAAGCATCCTTACACTTATCCCATGAATCAATACTATTCTTAGTCAAAGACAGCAACCAATCTTTAGCTTTTCCTCTCAAAGAAAAAGGAAACAACTTGAGCTTAATAATATCACTATCAACATCCTTATATTTCTGCATCTCACATAGCTCAACAAAATTGTTGAGATGAGCTGCAGCATCTTCAGTACTAGCACCAGAGAATTGCTCTTTCATAACAAGGTTCAATAAAGCAGGCTTAATCTCATAAAAGTTTGCAGCAGGAACAGGAGGTGCAATAGGAGTGCAGATAAAATCACCATTGTTTGTGCTAGTAAAGTCACATAACTTGGTGTTTTCAGGATTGTCCATTTCAGCAAAACAAAAGTAAAGAAGTAAAAACAACTACCAAGGATTCTATTTTTTTTTGGGTTTTTGATAAAAAAAGTAATGCAGGTAAAGTAAATAAAGTAAAGCAAAACAATAACAAAGTAAAGGATGTGTGTGCGAAAAACTCCCCTCGCAGAAGTCTTCTCTTCCTCCCCGGCAACGGCGCCAGAAAAGAAGCTGCTACTGGTTGATGGCGCCAGAAAAGAGGCTGCTGGCGTGGAGCAGTAAGTCCTTGTGCGTGGTGAATGACCAGCCCGTTGGGAACCCCAAGAGGAAGGTATGATGAATATAGCGGCTAGTTTTCCCTCAGTTAAGAAACCAAGGTTTAATTTTGGTCAGGAGAGGAGAGACAATGACGACTGAAGGTGATGCAGACTGGCTTAATAACACTCCAACAAGGGCGCCGTTTAACGATACTTGTTGACTCGTCTTTGGCCAATAGCAACGCAGAACCTGCACACAACATAACCAAGTACTTTGTTCCCAACTTGCGATAAGGTTGTCAATCTCACCGGTTTGCTTGAAACAAAGATTATAAGTGTATCGAGTGGAAAACAGTAAAAGTATGCGAGTAAAGTAAACAGTACGAGTAAAGTAAACAGGTGATAGCAATATGATGTAAATAGGACCGGGGTCCACAGTTCACTAGTGGCGTCTCTCCATAGATAAATAACACATGCTGGGTAAACAAATTACAGTTGGGCAATTGATAGAATAAAGATAAACGTGATATGTCAAGAAGATCACTATGAGATTTACTCTGGGCATTACAACAAAATACATAGACCGCCATCCAACTTCATCTATGACTAATAATCCACTCCCGGGGATATCAATCCGAACACCCCAAAAGTATTAAGTTGCGAACAACAGATAATTGCATTAAGCAAAGTGTGTAATGTAAACAAAGCATATGCCCTTGAGCATATGAATGTTGTTTTCTCCCTAGTAGCAACAGCACATCTACCACCTTAGAGGTTTCTGTCACTCCCCCAGGTGAAATAGAGGCATGAACCCACTATCGAGCATAAATACCCCCTCTTGGAGTCACTAGCAACTACTCGGCCAAGATAGCTACTAACAACGGAGAGCATGCAAGATCATAAACAACATAGAGATAACAAAAGATAATATTCAGTATAGCAACTTAATCATAAACACCAATATTCATCGGATCCCAACAAACCAAACATGTAGAATTACATAACGGTGATCTCAATCATGTAGGGCAGCTCATGAGATCTAAACATGAAGCACATGGTGGAGAAGACAACCATCTAGCTACTGCTATGGACCCATAGTCCAAGGTAGACTACTCACTCATCGCTCTGGAGGCAAGCATGGCGATGAAGAAGACCTCCGGTGGTGATTCCCCTCTCCGGCAGGGTGCGGGAAGAGTTTCTGGACCCTCCCGATCTTCGGGTCGACGGCAGCGGCGGATCGCGATGTGTTCTGGAAATCTGATCGGGTACTTAGGTTTTTTCCGTCGGGGGGTCTTTAGAGGCGAAGGGGCGATGTCAGAGGAGGGGCCAGGCGCCCTCACGCGGGGCCCGTGCGGCCAGGGGCCTGGCCGCGCCGCCCCTGCGTGTGGGGCCCTGGTGGCCCCCCTCCTACTCCTCTTCGGATCTCTGGAAGCTTCCGGGTAAAATAAGACTTCAGGAACTTGTTTCGTCCAATTCCGAGAATATTTCCTGTGTATCACTTCTGAAACACAAAAATAGCAGAAAACAGGAAACTGGCACTGTGGCAACTTGTTAATATGTTAGTTCCGGAAAATGCATAAAAGTGCCACTAAGTGTAACGAAACAATAGGCAAATGGTGTAAAAACAAGCATGGAGCATCAAAAATTATAGATACGTTTGAGACGTATCAAGTATTCATCGTATATATTCAAATTCAGAGAGAATTCAGATTTTGCATACCTGTTACTTCTCCATTTCTCTTAGAGCTACTGGAATTGATGGAAGGCTGAGAACAACCTTCATTTCTCCAGTACAAGAACAACCTCCGCATGATCACTCGCTTCCGCCCCAACTTCTCCAGCACAAGAACAACCTCCTCCAGATCTTCCCAGTTTCCGATCCCGATCTTGCCAGATCCGCAGCGAGGAGAACCCGCTTTCAACCTCGAGGCCATGTCCCCTGCGCGGCGCCTACAGCGCTGTGGTACTCTAAGATCTTGGTAGGCGAGCGGGACCAGGAGCTTGAAGAACAATGGGGGGAGAAGAGAAAGGTTACGTGGATGAGGTACGCCACTTGGCAGCCACGGTGGCAAAGCAATAACGGGGTATCCTGCCAAGTGGAGCGCCGAGTCGTCACCGTAACAGAGATATTTGTGTTCAAACGATTTCAACCGGTATTATTTGGGCTATTCAAATTTGACCCAGAAATGACCCTCTCAGTAATTGACACCATCAACTTGCGGTACCGCGATGTGATTGCAGCGAAGAAAGGCACCTGTGAGCCTGTGCCAAACAACTTGGTGACCGCAAACTGAATAGCCCAAGAGTGAGATAGTCCGCGTATCCACACCATCAAAATATTTATGATTTGGATTACTCGTACCACACAATCGAAATATTTATACAAAATATAGACATAAAATTACTGTCAAAACTTAATATGTAATAATTACTAGTCAAAACGATATCTTAACCCATCAAAGTATTACTCCCTCTGATTAGAAAAAAGATTTTGTACGAGTTTAGTACTATAAAGTTTATACTAAGTCACCGATACTTTTTTTTCAATCAGAGGGGTACTATTTTTTATGGAGGGAACACTGTTGTAATAATCCACTTATTTCGTACTTTCTCCATCCCTAAAAGAAATATTAACATCTACAATATATAATATATAGTACTTTCTCCATCCATCCCTAAAAGGATGTCAACGATTTGTCGAAATTTCAATGTATCAAGACGTGATTTTTAGTGTATGTATACATCCAGATTTAGACAAATCTTTGACATCCTTGGACGGAGGGAGTATTAGAATCATTGTAAAACTATACTTTTATATTGTATGAATTCAGTAGTTTGATTGTTGATATTTTAATTATATTTTTTGTCAAACTTGATAAAATTTTATTTTGAATAAACCTAGAATGCAAACTAAAAAAAATGGAGGGAGTATCAGGGTTTTCTCTTCTAAACAATGCCATTGATGATCCATGGAACCAAAAATCAAAATGTGGAGCATGCATGCCGCTGAGGTGTATGTGCAGCTGTTGCGCCGAGTTCAACAGAGGTGCACCCTTCTTTGCACATTGAAGTCAGGGGAAAATATCTAGTGATACCATGCCTCACATGATACCGCTTCTCAAAATTTAAATTTTTAAGTGCCAAAAATTTGAAAAAAATTGTGTGTGTCCCCTAATTTTTTTAGAATAAAATTCAAAATATACTAAGAAAAACAAAATGGACAAAATGTTATGTGACCAGTGTCAGTTTGTGTTTTTGTCTTTTCGTGACACAATTCATGTTAGGTTTACCTTTTTTTCTCTAAGTGTATTCTAATCCGGTTCTAAAAATTCTAGGAATGGTAAACACATATTTTGTGAACATCTACATGTTTATTTTACGAAAGTTGTAACTTGTAAATTTGAATTTTAAGGAGGACAAGGCTTTTTTTGCTCTGAGGTGCATATGCACTCTTTTTTTAAATTCCATTTTTTGACATATTTGAAAATCTTAAAAAATTACAAATAAAAATGTTTTGTGTGCATCCCCATAATCTACCAGCGCGTCTCCGGCCTCCGGTAGCGGCAACAGCAAGTGCAACGCCACTGGCGTCCATGCTCACGCGTACATACGTGCTATCGAAGCCGTACGCGCGTGCCTGCGTCGTCGTCGTCGATCAGGTTTGCATGGACCAGATCACCAGAAGAGCTCAAGTAGCGGGCGATCGAAGTATCACTGACGTTGCCGTAGTTCATCAGGTTCTGCCACGACTTGCTCACGCTCACGCGGACCCAACCCAAGGTCCCGAGCAGCTTTCTGAAACCGACACAAACTGACTACCGGCGATGAGATACTGGTAATTCTCTTGCTTTTTGCCTTTCGGCGTTCAATTGCACGTACAAGCACGCACTACCTCGGTTCCAAATAACATGAATAGTGTTTTGTAAGTGGTGCTTATCCCAAAAATTGATAATCCTATGGAGCTAAAGGATTTTCGGCCTATTGGTTTGTGTAATGTCATCTACAAGGCTGTGTCAAAATGTTTGGTGAATAGGCTTCGGCCTTTACTCGGTGATATCACCTCGGAAAATCAAAGCGCATTTATTCCTGGGAGGATGATCATGGACAATGCTCTGTTGGCTTTTGAATGTCTGTATTATATGCAACGTTCAAAAAAGCGTACGCTTAGTCTCGCTTTAGCGTGAAAGCGAGCGTAGCGGTGGCCTATCGCTCTGTTTCAGGCCTGAGCGAGGCATTAAGCGCTGAGCGGAAAAAGCGAGCGACTAAGCGACTAAGCGTTCGCTTCAGCGCGCAGTAGCGAGAATAGGCGGAGGAAAAGCGGCCTCGAGCGTCCATGGTCGCCGGCCAGTCTCCAAAAATTGGCGGCAGTTGGGAGAGAAATTGAGGCAATTAAGGTTGCAGGCATCCCAATCGACAGCAATTAAGGTAGCCTGGCATCCCAATCGACTGATTCCCAGTACATATCGAGAGAGAGAGATGCCATCTTCTCCTGTTCCTCCACTTCCTCGTCCGCTGCCGGTGAAGGGCGGACTCCGCCGCCCTCTGCCTCTTCCACGAGGCCACCAGGACGGCCACCAGGACGCCGGCTCCCTCCTCCAAGCATCCCGTCATCTCCCCTCTCCCCGCCCAGGCGCCCGAGCCCCAGGACCCCAGGACAAGATCGACAAGGCTCGCCGCTGTCAGGCGCCCGAGCCCCAGACCCCCGTTGCAGCACATCAGGTATAACTTACACTCCCTATTCCCTTTCCTCTTCTAATTTCCTCAGTCAATTTGATCTTTTGGAGATTGGAGTGATGCCTCGATGGCTTTGGGCTTGATTAGCTCATCTGGTACTACACGCGCCATCGCTGCTGTCTTGTGGTGGTCATGTGTGTACTGTTACTTTGCTTTGTTGCTGTGCAACTCTCTGCTTAGGAATTTTATACTGTTTAAGTGATTACTGATTACTGATTACTGTATAAGTGATTAGTTGATTATTGATTGCTGCAAAACAACTGTCTGCAGCTCTACAGCAGAACAACTGTCTGCAGCAAAACAGTACTGATTAGATGTATATCATGTATTTTGTATTGACTTTGATTACTGATTAGATGTATTTTGTATTGACTTGAGTACTGATTAGTTGACTGATTAGATGTATTTTATACTGATTTGCTGTGCTGCTGCTGCCTGCTGTCTATGTGTGATGTTGGCCTGCTACTAGTGCTAAGATATTCCAATCTTGTTTGTACTTTGTAGGTACAGTAGTGTATAATGGATGTCGATACGGGTGCTGATGGGTCGGTGCCTGAGGTGCCAATGGTATTGATCGGCAACTCAAGCGATGTTGGTTGGAAGTATGGCAAATACTGTGATCCATTAAACAAGAGTAAGGTGAAATGTGACTTTTGTGGATATATTAGCACCGGCGGTATCTACCGTTTTAAGAAACACATTGTAGGGGTGGAAAATGTTGTCGCCTCATGCAAGAAGGCTACACCAGAAGCTAAGGAGGCTTGTAAGAAAGCTCTTGAGAAAGTCACAGCGACGAAGGGAATAAAGAGGCAACATGAGCAAGATCTTAGAGATGATGTGCATATCTCAAGCTCTGTAGGTGAGGGAGTATCAACCTCGGAGCCTAACAAAGTGGGTCCAATGGACAAGTTTGTGCGTCCTATTGATGGAAAATCAAGCAAGGAAGAAGCCTTGAGGCAATTAAGTATGAATGAGGCTCTATTTAAGGAGAGAGTGCATCAAACTTCACAATATGTTGCTAGATGGTTGTATACACATGGTATGTTGCAATTCCATTTGTCTTTTACTTGCAGATTTTTATTTACTTGCACATTTTTATTTACTTGATTGCTGTCTTTTACTTGCAGACAACTTACTTGCTGTTTTTTACTTGTATTTGTGTAGCTATACCATTCAATGCTCTTGACAATGATGAGTTCAAGCAAATGTGTGAGGCCATTGGAAAGTTTGGCCCTGGGTATGAGCCTCCTAGTCAATTTGATCTTCGTGAGAAGTTGTTGACTGAGGAATATGCAAGAACCAAGTCTTTTCTAGATGATCGTGAAAACCAAAAGAACAAGCTTGGATGCACCATTATGACCGATGCATGGACGGACATGAAGAGGAGAAGCATAATGAATGTGTGCATGCATTGTAGTGGAGGAACTTCCTTTCTCAAGTCAAAGGAGACCTCGGATGTGTCACATACCGGGGAAGTCATATTTGAACTAGTGGACAAATCAATTGAGGAGGTAGGGGCTGAACATGTGATGCAAGTTTGCACGGACAATGCTTCCAATAACATGGCAGCCAAGAAGTTGTTGCTTGAGAAGAGGCCAAAAATATTCTGGACCTCATGTGCAACTCACACCATCAATTTGATGCTCCAAGGAATTGGAAACATAAAATTTTCAAGTCCATAGTGGATCAAGGACACAAAAGTAACTATCTTCATATATGCGCATCACAAGACTTTGGCATATATGAGGAAATGCACAAAGAGGAGGGATATTATAAGGCCGGGGGTGACTAGGTTTGCTTCCAACTTTCTTACTTTGCAAAGCTTGGCAGAAAAGAGAGATGCTTTAAGGGGTATGGTGGTTGATAGAGCATGGGAGGAGATGCCAATTGTGAAGACCAAGAAAGGAAAAGATGCAACAGCCACCTTGATGGATGCTAACTTTTGGAAGGGAGTGCCACTTTGCTTAAAGGTGTTTGAGCCATTGGTTTCCCTTCTTCGTTTGGTTGATGGAGATGTCAAGCCATCTATGGCTTGGCTTTATGGAGAAATGTTGAAGGCAAAGACCAAGATTAAGGAAGCGTTTGGAAATAATGAGAAGAACTATAGGGAGACTATAGCCATTATTGACAAGAAGTTGAAAGGAAGGCTTGATACTCCATTGCACAAGACCGCATATCTCTTGAATCCACACTACACTTATGCTAACAAAGATATCTTTGAGGATTCAAGCATGACCGTAGCTCTCATGAGATGTGCGGAGCAATATTTTGGAGATGATGAGATATCTTTGAAGAAAATGATCAATGACGAATGGTTCCTATATGAAAACATGGAAGGGCCTTTCAAGAAAAACCTTGCAAGTTCATGGGAAAGGGCGGATTACAATCCCGGTAAGAACAAATGAAGTTTTTCACTTGTTTTGCTGCAGTTTGCTGCTGTTTTGCTTGATGTTTTGCTGCTATTTTGCTTGCTGTTTTGCTATAGTTTGCTGCAGTTTTGCTTGCTGTTTTGCCCACAGTTTGCTGCAGTTTTGCTGCTGTTTGGCCCCTGTTTGGTACTGTTTTATGGCTGTTCGGCCCCTGTTTTAGTGCTGCTAATGCCTAATAGTCATAATGTTATTATTTGCAGTTGGATGGTGGAAGCTCTATGGAACAGAAGTTCCTCTGTTACAAAAAATGGCTATGAGGATCCTCTCGTTGACTTCTAGCTCTTCCGGTTGTGAAAGAAATTGGAGCGTCTATGAAATGGTTAGCTACTCAATTGCATTGTTTGTATGTAGTACTCTCAATCTTAACTCTAATTATTTTTTGCACTTGTAGATTCATACCAAGAGAAGAAATAGACTAACAATGGATCGCCTCAACAATATGGTCTATATACAATTCAATACAAGGATGCTGTCCAAGAGACAAAGGTTGAAGGATAAGAAGAAAGCTGATTCTCTTCTAAGCAATGATGCATCCGAAGCTCAGGGATGGCTCTTTGAAGGAGGGGATGATCATGCATTGGTTGTTTTTAGAGATGAGGAGGATGGAGATCAAGGTGTGCACCCGGCTACGGGGATACCATATGATGTGATAGGAGAAGCAATGGGAGCACAAGAGCAACTCCAAGTTCGTAGGAGCGCGAGAGTGAGAGATCTTGAGGAGGAGGAGTTCGAGTCCGAGGAAGAGGATGTGCTTGAGGATGATGACATTGAGTATGAGGATGATGATGAGTATTGATCAGTACATGTTCATGATCATACCATCATAGAGATATGCCTTGAAGTCTTGGGATATGATGGCATCATGCTATCCATGTGTGCTTAATTCTAGTGTGTTTTGTTATGGTGTGTGGAACTTGCCACTGGAATTTGGAAACTCTTTTATTTATTATAATGTTGTGTGAGACTATGCCACTTATATGTTATGTGACCGTGTGGGTCTTCTAATATTGCTTGTTTGATGTTTATTATTTGATAATTGAATATTATTGCTTGCAACTTTTAACGTTTTCTTAGTAAATGGTAATATTTTCTTGCTGTGTCCATATAGCTTCTGGAGAAAGTACCTGGAGGACAAGAAAGTGGAGAAAAACCAAGCCAAATCAAGGTATATAATCCATATTCTTTATTCTTCTTGCAAAATGTAGCATTATATGCATGTGTGTGGTACAAAATTACACCATAATATGGTCTATTGTATGCCTATATAGCCTTCCCTGCTCCTGTCCATTCACTTTTACCCTGAACGCTTAAGCAGCGCTTAAACTCGCCTAAGCAGTAGTTCCTCTAGGCTGAGCCTCACCGCTCGCTTAGCGCTCAGCGCTTTTTTGAACGTTGATTATATGGAACAAGGTAATTCTACCAACTCGGATTTCTGTGCTTACAAGCTTGATCTCTCTAAAGCTTATGACAGAGTTGATTGGTCCTTTCTGGAGCGTACAATGATCAAGATGGGGTTCTCTCACCGTTGGGTACAATGGATTATGGCATGTGTATCAACGGTGAAATATTCAGTCAAGTTTAACGGAACTCTGTTGGAATCATTCACTCCTACAAGGGGCCTTCGCCAAGGGGATCCCCTGTCCCCTTTCTTGTTTCTATTTGTGGCTGATGGTCTTTCGGAGTTACTGAAAAAGGAGGTGGATACGTATGGTATTACCCCTCTTCGTGTGTGCCGTAATGCACCAGGTATATCCCATCTTCTCTTCGCAGATGACACCCTCCTATTTTTCAAAGCTAATGAAGAGCAAGCTGTTCGGGTTAAGGAAGTGTTGGATATCTATGCTTCAGAGACGGGTCAGCTCATTAATCCGTCTAAATGCTCTATTCTGTTCAGCCACTCCTGTTCGGCAGTGGCACAACATGCAGTACGTGAAGTGTTACAAGTGGAGGAGCATGTCTTTGATGAAAAATATTTAGGACTGCCTACGCCATTAGGGCGCATGCACAAAGGGCGGTTCGAGAATATCCAAACTAGGCTGATCAAGCGATTGATGGAATGGGGTGATAGTTTGCTGGCTCAAAGTGCAAGAGAGGTCTTGATTAAATCGATTGCCCAAGCGCTACCCACATATGTTATGGGGGTATTTGAATTACCGGCCTCCGTGTGTGATGAACTGAACCGGTTAATCCGTAATTATTGGTGGGGTGCGGAGAGAGGAAAGAGGAAGACCCACTGGGTCAGTTGGCCGAAGTTGAATCAAGCAAAGGATTTTGGGGGTCTGGGATTCCGTGACATGAGGCTCTTTAATCAAGCATTGCTCGCTCGTCAAGCTTGGCGCCTACTAACAATCCCGGACAGTTTGTGCGCTCGTGTGTTACAACTTACAACTTACAAGCTAAGCATTACCCTAATGGTGATCTCATGGACACAGTGTTTACAGGGAACCCCTCCTCGTCCTGGACGGCGATCTCCTATGGTCTAGAACTGCTCAAACAGGGCATGATTAAGCGTGTTGGAAACGGAAGCTCAATTCGTATATGGCGTGATAGCTGGATCCCTCGTGTCTCTTATGGGAAAGTTTTTACTCCTCGTGGCCGTAGCAGACTGAAGCGGGTCTCTGAACTTTTGAATGATGATGGTCAGTGGAACGTTGATCTTGTTCAGTCTACATTCCCCCCCGTCGATGCTTCAGATATTCTTTGGATCAGAACTTCTATGCGTGGTGCCGATGACGTCTGGGCGTGGCAGCCGGACAAGCTAGGTTTATTCTCGGTGCGCAGTGCATACAAACTTGCCTTATCATTGCATGCGGCCCAAAGCAACCTTGCTGCCAGCTCAACGAGTGATGGATCAAACCAATGTTGGTTGAAAATATAGAAATCAAACGTACCCCCGAAAGTGAAAATATTCGCCTGGAAGGCGGCATCGAATGCACTAGCAACGGAGGGTAATAAACGGAGAAGGCGGATGTTAGTAACAGGGTTTTGTAACATCTGTGGTAGGGAGTCCGAGGATGTTTGCCATGCACTTTTCAGTTGTGTCCTCATGCTCACAATCTTTGGGAGACCATGCGTCAACCATGGTTGCTGCCATCAGATTTGGATTCCATCAACCCTTGGAGGATTGGTTCAAGCACGTTTTGATTCATATACCTAATCAGATGATTGATCAAACGTTATTGGTAGCTTGGAGAGTATGGTATGCGCGGAACGAGGTAACACATGATAAACCCCTGCCATCCTGTGTGAGCTCGCAGCGGTTCAGGGGCGGAGGCAGGATTCAAGATTAAAGGGGGCCAAACCTGTTAATTTTTGCTTGGGGGGGGGGGGGGGGGGGGGGGGGGGGGCATAATTTTTTGCCTAGCATACCATAGCATAGGGGGGGCCATGGCCCCTGCTGGTCCCCCCTAGCTCCGCCACTGCAGCGGTTCCTACTCAGCTATGAAACGATCGTAAGTGACTGTAAGGAGTTGTCTGTTGAGCAAATTGTTAAAGGCAAGCAACCAATGGTGTGTTCCATTGTCCCGAGAACGAGTGCTCCTACTAGAGTTGTACACTGGAAAAAGCCTCGTGTAGGTTTCACTAAACTTTCAGTGGATGGTTCCTTTCATCTGAATGGCTCTGGTGGTGCGGGTATGGCTCTTCGGAATGCAGATGGGCAGCTTATTTTCTCAGCTTGCCAACATCTACAACGATGCGATGATGCATTTGAAGCGGAATTACGGGCCTGCGCGGAAGGCCTAGAGCTGGCTCTCGCTCGTACTGATTTACCTATCATTATTGAGTCAGACTTTCATCGACGGATCGTTCTCCCTATAGTAATCTAGTTTCAGACTTTAGACTTCTTCTTAGTCAAAGATTAGATTCTTCTATTGTAAAAGTAGTTCGTGAGCAAGTTAGGGTTAGTCACTGTCTGGCGAACTTTGCTAGGACAGATCACAGGTCTATGATATGGCTCGGTTCCGGCCCTGAGTGTGTCCTTCGGGAGCTGGAACGGGAGCAGCTTGTAACCCCTAATGCTTAATGAAATCTAGTTTTACCTGCAAAAAAAAAAATTTAAGTTTTTTTTACTAGATGGCATTACCAAGACCATAGAAAAATTTGCCAATGTTTAAAACAATAATGATATAAAAGGGCCAACATATTGGACAATAAATTTAATAAAACTAATTTGGTGTTACATATGTTGACTTATTTTTCTGTAATTTTTTATACAATTAGCATATTCATTAATTAAGGAGTTTAGAAGGTTTCTAGCACATGCCTAGGATGTTTATATAGCCTACTCTCATGGGATTACAACAGTATACTTTTTGTAGAAACTGTTTTGTTTGTTTTCGAGAGTATTATTTATACACAAACTTTCCCATCACATGAGTAGACACCAACATGTAATCTTTTAAGATCATATTTGTTTGAATTTTCTTATTCTTAACTATTTCAATGTTCATCCTGGGAGCCACCGCTCCCATATGAAATATTGTATGACCCCCTGTAGGGAGAGAAATTTTTTCCTCCTCCTCGAAACTATACAATGTTTTATTTTCAAAATAGATAACGACAGATGGAGCCCACCTCTGCATCAAAGTTATTTTCGTCTCTATTCCTCCGAGTCAGAGGGCGACATCCTCTGGCGAAGTGAGGGGATGCAACGACGGTGTGTGGCAGTTTTGAAGGTTTAGGGTTTATGGTATACATACAACTATAGTAGTGTGTAAAATCATACAAAGTCAAGTGTGCCTTATATTTTAAGATGGACGGAGTTCCATCAAACTGATTCAACGGCTACATATATAAATCACCTTTTCTCAGCCTATAAGCTGAAAACTACAGAGCACCACAAGCTCTGGTTTGAGAGGAAACACAATAATGCAACACAAGCTAGGCTAGTCATGAGGTCAACACCAAGAGTCACCGCCATCCTCACGAACAGAAGACAATCAATACATGTTGGTATGCATATGCATTGCACGATTTGATATCATTGGCCCGGTAGTAATTATTTTGGCATAAAACATTGGATTTTCAGCAAGTCAATCTCACCAAGACAAGGATACGACAATAAGAAAAACCAATGCATGTTTCATTCATATATGTGACGAGTACTATCAAGACTCACAAGCTTCTTCAAAAATAAGCATACTAGAATACTATAAAGCAATATATCCTACTTCCTCCGATCCATATTACTTGTCGCTAATATGGATATAGCATATTTTATCATCTAGATACATCCATACGAGCGACAAGTAATATGGATCGGACGGAGTAAAAATATAATGCATCAACTAAGCGACTAATTTTCTAAACAAACAAAACTTAGCAACTAAAGCTAAGTCCAAAAAATAGGCATCATCCATGTATTGTGTGGCTGTTGAAGAAGATCAAGGAACTCCTTCAAAGGCTCTTCTAGCGATTTCATCACGGCCTTCCAGCCGGCATTTGTCGGGTGCATCTCGTCCCAGTAGAAGAACTTGTCAGGATTTTTGCACAGGTCATAGAGGCGCTCCCCTGAAGGACTGCGCTGTCCACAGTACCCTGTATCGTAAGCGCTCACGCAGCACGGGGCAAGCTTGCTACTAAACTTCTTGGCCTCATCCGACAGTCCGTCTGCATGCACAGGAAAATCCACTACAGGAATGCACAAGTATGCCGACGGCTTTAAACCCTCGGCGTATAGACAACTGCCGTCGGCGTATGATACGCCGAGGGCTGCCCTCGGCGTATGGCCTCGGCGTAGACCCCCCTCGGCGGAAGCGTGCTGGCCCTCGGCGTAGCGGCGGCCCTCGGCGTACTGGAGCTTTGCCGACGGCAGGAGGGGCCCTCGGCGTACTGGCCCTCGGCGTACTGGATCACGGCGCAGGTCAGGCCAAACGGCAGCAGGGCATACGCCGACGGCATAGCCGTCGGCGTATAGGGACACGTGGCCGGCAGCGAGGCGATCCGTGCGAGGGCATACGCCGACGGCATAGCCCTCGGCGTAGAGGGTGGCCTGTGCCGACGGCCTGGCCCTCGGCGTAGGGCTTATCCCGGGCCACTATGGTCACCTCTACGCCGACGGCTATGCCCTCGGCGTATGGGGGGCCAGATTTTTTTTTCCCCTGCAGATTTGCTAGTTCCACATCATCAAATGCACATAAATATATATAAAAACATATATGCCATACACAGAAATCTGTTGCAAGTGCCATACACCGCCGTCGGCACATGATACCCTCTACGCCGAGACAAGTATCGACACGACAGAGAAGTAGCAACACACAAGTAGATGATCAAGTAGATGGCATACATAGATGATCAAGTAGCGACACGACAGACAAGTAGCAACACACAAGTACCAACACGCAAGTATCGACATGCAAGTAGCGACACATAGTATCTCAAGGCGGAAATCCCTACTACTCTGGAGACGGGGTCGGGGTGAACCCGAGATCTCCCCTAGTGAAAGTAGGTTGCCGATGTTCTGCAAAATTACGCCCAGTAGAAGCTGCAGAAGAACCGCCAGGAGAAGTACCAGGAGTAGCACCACCAGAACGGCCAGGAGAAGGACCATCGGGATGGACCGGTGTGATCTGACGCCCACCCCGCGAGGCAGCGGAAGCTGCCGTTCCCTACATGTTCCCTAGATGTTAGCAACTTGCGAGGCAAAGGAAAGCGGCAACCATTGGTTTGGCAAAAAGAACTTACCGCCGTCGATGCGTAGTAGGTCCTGGCGAAAGTCTCCCTCGACGGCATCAATGGCGCCGGCCCCGGTATGGGAGGAGGCTGCTCCCCTACATCGAAACTCGCTCCAGATCGCATAGCCATCATCGACGCCTGCAAGATAGTTTAGATGTGGGACTTGTCATCTTTTTCAAGCTAGGGGAAGTGGGACTTTCATCTTTTTCAAAAAGAAAGGTTCAGACTTACATGTAGATACGCCATGTAGGCCTGAGTCGCCTCCTGGTGCAGCCGAAAGGCCTCCTGATATTGCTCATGAGCCGCATCGAAGGCCGCCTCGAAAGCAGCCTACCATTTCACAAACAATGAATATCATCAGCACTTATCCATGCAGGACCGAAAGTCGCAAAGAGGATGGAAATGAGGAAAACTTACATCATATCTGGGTCGACGAGGCTGGTCACGAGGCGGGATAGGGGCGCTGTCAGGGGTGAGGACCGCCTTGAGGCGCGTGAAGCTCGTGGTGAGGGAATGCTTGACCTTTGAATTAAGCACCTTGAGACGGCCATGCTGCAACCCGTGCCCCGACAGGACCAACGACTCCTCGTCGGTCTCCGCGCGTCTAGGGTCATCCACCTCCGGGTGACGAGACTGCACCATGTGGCAGTAGTCCTCTATCTGCTCCCCGGCCTTGCCGTAGTACTGGGGGGGCGTCCGGAGGCGCCGAGGGTGCAGGCTTCTTCCTCCGCATCATGTCATATACCGAGACATCGTAAATCTCCACCCCTGGCGGTGCCTCGGCCACCTGCATGACGAGAAAATAAATGTTATGCGTAAAAAGTAGGAACATGACGAGAAAATAAATGTTATGCATGATTCCATGTATGTACATACCATCTTCCCCCTGAAGCGATCAAAACTGCGGTTTCCCGCACAGTGTGTTCCACCGTCGCCTCGGTTATCCGAGTTCCGCATCGACACGGCTGCAAACTCCTCGTCTGCCTTGAGCCACCTCGTACTAACCAGCTCCGCCCATGCCTCTCGATGCGCCTCAGCCCATTCAGGGACAACCTGAAAATGCAGTACTCAACTCAAGATAATGCAATGGCAAGTTAACAGCAATATAGGATCTCATTAACATTTCACTCACCGACATGAAGTCATCCAGCGACATCTCGAAGTCGGGATTAGGATTCCGACCAACAATGTCCTCCTTCTTGACCCTCTTTCCCCTTTCAGCCCAGAACTAACTAGCGGCCGTTACCTTATGGTTGTACCACACCTGCGGTGTCAACTTCTCACAAGCTCCAAGCAAAGTCCGGTCCGCCCTCTGCGCATCCTTGTCTCGTGCAGGCTTTGAGGCAGACAATGCCCTTTCGGCAACATGTTACCAGTTGTTCTCAGACTAACTTCGAAGCCGTTACGGGTGGTGGAGTACTGGGTCTTGTCGGCTAGACACTGAGAGATGGCATCGAGCTGAGAAATCGACGCACCGTCGTACAGAGGCTTCTTAGCCGCGGCCAACATATCATAGAAGGCCTTCGCAGTTGGCTCTGGTTCCTCCGGTTCTGGTGGTTCCTCCGGTTCTGGCGGTTCCTCCGGTTCTGGCGAATCTGGCATGTCGCCATGGATGAGATCATCTAGAAGATCTCTGACCCTATCGTACTCATTGCCATTGAGCCGCTGCCGCATGATGTCCCCTCTGTCACGCTCACGCTCATCAAAGTCGATATGCGTGACGTAGTGAGACATATACCCATATTGCAGAAGGTGTTTATACATGTCATCTTTTCCTTGACGGTGACGCTTCAAGCAACGACTGCAAGGGCAAAGTGCCCTAACCCGCCCCTTTGTAGCACGCGCTAACTCTTTCACTAACATTTGAGTCTTACATATCCACTCATCTGTTTTATTAGTCGCACTAACACGGCCACTGTACATCCATCCATTGTCAGGCATCCTCTGCTTTATTGCGAGCCGAACCAGAAACATAGCATTTCATATCAAATAGTAGCATGAAATTAAAAGCATCATATTTTTATTTTTCTACCGGACAAAACGCATGCATCAACCTATAGCTCTACTAGGTGGGCTCCTAGCAGCCCCCGGATCCGTAGATTGAGTACGTTCTCCCTGCTCTACCCCGATCCGAGAAAGAATTTCGGCAGCACCTCCCCGCTGTTCTCCCGATACACGTCTCAGCAAATAGCCGAGAGGGATGTGCATCTGGAGAACAACGGGGAGGTGTTGCCGAAATCCTGTCTCGGAACGGAGTAGAACAAGGAAAACGTACTCAACTACGCATCCGCCGGCTGTCCCGATAAATGCCGTAAGAGTTACGGTTCATAATATGCGAGACCACTAATGCATATTTATCCACGTAACCCTTACGGTCGGGAAGAGACGCCTAGGTAACGCGACATACTCGGTGATCTAGACACAAAAATAAAACCTAGGTACATGGGAGGGAGATTTATACCCTAGACGCGTGAGAGAATCGTCGAAGAAGATCCGGGACGCCCCGTCAAACACCCCCACGACGCCGCCCCCCGTGTCCACCTCAAAGCATCGCCTGCATAGCGACAAAACCAATTAGTCATGCAAGTGAACATAATTTTTTTACAATAGTGGTATAACAATATTACTTCACCATAAAGAACTAAAGTGCAAAAAAATAATTTATTTGACCACTTTTACTTAGAATTTCATTGCAGCACATTATCTTATTTGACTAGTGCATGCGCTTACTTTCACCATAAACATCTTTTTTTTATAACTAAATCCTATTTCTAATTTATACTACACTAAAATCCTATTTCTAAATTTATAAAACTAATACAAGTATTATCATACACTACCTAAATCCTACACTACACTACTATTATCACTAACCTACACTAACTACACTACACTACCTAGAATTTTATTGCAGCACACTACACTAAATCATACACTACACTAACTACACTATACTAACCTAACTAATTACACTAACCTAACTAACTACACTAACTAACCTAACTAACTAAGTATACTACACTACACTAACTAACCTAACTAAACTAACTACACTACACTACCTAAACTAACTAATTAAACTAAACTAACTACACCTAACTAAACTAAACTAACTTTATTACCTGCAGTGTGCTGCGGCGGGGGCAGGGGCTGCGCGGGGCGGCTGGCTCGGCGGGGCTGCAGCGGGGGCGGGGCGCTGCAGGGCGGGGGCGCTGCTCGGCGGGGCGGCTGGCCGGGGCGGGGCGCTGCTCGGCGGGGCGGCTGGCCGGGGCGGCTGGCTCGGCGGGGGCGGGGCGGGCGCGGGGAGAGGACGGGAGAGGCGGGGCGGGCGCGGGGAGAGGCGGGGCGGGCGCGGGGAGAGGCCGGGCGGTGCCGGGAGGGGTGGCGGCGGCGGCCGGTGCGTGCGGGCGGATGGGGGAGGCCGGCGGCGAGGTCGGGTCGGGTGTTGGAAGAGGAGGAAAGAGAGGGGTCGGGCGCGGGAGGGGCTGGTCGGCCCGGTTAATAGGAGCCCTAGCTACGCCGACGGCCTGGCCGTCGGCATAGCCGTGGCCGTCGGCGTAGGCTATTTTTGTTTTTTTTTCGAATTTTTTTTTTAATTTTTTTTTGCAACAAAAAACTATATTAATGAGGGGTTTTACTATATTAATGGCTCAGAGGTGATACTGCATCCGTGCTCCGGTGGTCCGGTGGTCTTTATCCGACGAAACCCTAGACAGAGGGGTTTTACTATATTAATGTTTCCTACGTTAGACGATGCTCCGGTGGTCTTTATCCGACGAAACCCTAGACAGAGGGGGTTCGGAGATCTACCCCTATAGCTTTCTCCGTATGTGGCCTCGCCGATGGATCTTCTGCTTTATTTTGGTTTGTCTAGAACATATATATATGGAAAGCAAAGGTTGGGCCCACTTTACCATGAAATAGGCTCCGGTAGACCCGCAGTGGGAGTTTCCACGTACAGATCCTGGATTTCACCAAGTGTTAATAGCCCATGTCTCTGAAGAAGGCCATGCCCGGGAACTACCTATATTGCATGTACCATCCTTGGGTCACACCTATACACATATGTTATGGACACATGCATGCATGTTTCCTACGTTAGACGATGCTTCGGTGGTCTTTATCCGGCGAAACCCTAGACAGAGGGGGTTCGGAGATCTACCCCTATAGCTTTCTCCGTACGAGGCCTCGCCGATGGATCTTCTGCTTTATTTTGGTTTGTTTAGAACATATATACATGGAAAGCAAAGGTTGGGCCCACTTTACCATGAAATAGGCTCCGATAGACCCGCAGCGGGAGTTTCCACGTACAGATCCTGGATTTCACCAAGTGTTAACAGCCCATGTCTCTGAAGAAGGCCATGACCGGGAACTACCTATATTGCATGTACCATCCTTGGGTCACAACTATACACATATGTTAGGGACACATGCATGCATGTTTCCTACGTTAGACGATGCTCCGGTGGTCTTTATCCGGCGAAACCCTAGACAGAGGGGGTTCGGAGATCTACCCCTATAGCTTTCTCCGTACGAGGCCTCGCCGATGGATCTTCTGCTTTATTTTGGTTTGTTTAGAACATATATACATGGAAAGCAAAGGTTGGGCCCACTTTACCATGAAATAGGCTCCGGTAGACCCGCAGCGGGAGTTTCCACGTACAGATCCTGGATTTCACCAAGTGTTAATAGCCCATGTCTCTGAAGAAGGCCATGCCCGGGAACTACCTATATTGCATGTACCATCCTTGGGTCACACCTATACACATATGTTAGGGACACATGCATGCATGTTTCCTACGTTAGACGATGCTTCGGTGGTCTTTATCCGGCGAAACCCTAGACAGAGGGGGTTCGGAGATCTACCCCTATAGCTTTCTCCGTATGTGGCCTCGCCGATGGATCTTCTGCTTTATTTTGGTTTGTTTAGAACATATATACATGGAAAGCAAAGGTTGGGCCCACTTTACCATGAAATAGGCTCCGATAGACCCGTAGCGGGAGTTTCCACGTACAGATCCTGGATTTCACCAAGTGTTAACAGCCCATGTCTCTGAAGAAGGCCATGCCCGGGAACTACCTATATTGCATGTACCATCCTTGGGTCACACCTATACACATATGTTAGGGACACATGCATGCATGTTTCCTACGTTAGACGATGCTCCGGTGGTCTTTATCCGGCGAAACCCTAGACAGAGGGGGTTCGGAGATCTACCCCTATAGCTTTCTCCGTACGAGGCCTCGCCGATGGATCTTCTGCTTTATTTTGGTTTGTCTAGAACATATATACATGGAAAGCAAAGGTTGGGCCCACTTTACCATGAAATAGGCTCCGGTAGACCCGCAGCGGGAGTTTCCACGTACAGATCCTGGATTTCACCAAGTGTTAATAGCCCATGTCTCTGAAGAAGGCCATGCCCGGGAACTACCTATATTGCATGTACCATCCTTGGGTCACACCTATACACATATGTTAGGGACACATGCATGCATGTTTCCTACGTTAGACGATGCTCCGGTGGTCTTTATCCGGCGAAACCCTAGACAGAGGGGGTTCGGAGATCTACCCCTATAGCTTTCTCCGTATGTGGCCTCGCCGATGGATCTTCTGCTTTATTTTGGTTTGTCTAGAACATATATACATGGAAAGCAAAGGTTGGGCCCACTTTACCATGAAATAGGCTCCGATAGACCCGTAGCGGGAGTTTCCACGTACAGATCCTGGATTTCACCAAGTGTTAACAGCCCATGTCTCTGAAGAAGGCCATGCCCGGGAACTACCTATATTGCATGTACCATCCTTGGGTCACACCTATACACATATGTTAGGGACACATGCATGCATGTTTCCTACGTTAGACGATGCTCCGGTGGTCTTTATCCGGCGAAACCCTAGACAGAGGGGGTTCGGAGATCTACCCTTATAGCTTTCTCCGTATGTGGCCTCGCCCATGGATCTTCTGCTTTATTTTGGTTTGTCTAGAACATATATACATGGAAAGCAAAGGTTGGGCCCACTTTACCATGAAATTGGCTCCGGTAGACCCGTAGCGGGAGTTTCCACGTACAGATCCTGGATTTCACCAAGTGTTAACAGCCCATGTCTCTGAAGAAGGCCATGCCCGGGAACTACCTATATTGCATGTACCATCCTTGGGTCACACCTATACACATATGTTAGGGACACATGCATGCATGTTTCCTACGTTAGACGATGCTCCGGTGGTCTTTATCCGGCGAAACCCTAGACAGAGGGGGTTCGGAGATCTACCCCTATAGCTTTCTCCGTACGAGGCCTCGCCGATGGATCTTCTGCTTTATTTTGGTTTGTCTAGAACATATATACATGGAAAGCAAAGGTTGGGCCCACTTTACCATGAAATAGGCTCCGGTAGACCCGCAGCGGGAGTTTCCACGTACAGATCCTGGATTTCACCAAGTGTTAATAGCCCATGTCTCTGAAGAAGGCCATGCCCGGGAACTACCTATATTGCATGTACCATCCTTGGGTCACACCTATACACATATGTTAGGGACACATGCATGCATGTTTCCTACGTTAGACGATGCTCCGGTGGTCTTTATCCGGCGAAACCCTAGACAGAGGGGGTTCGGAGATCTACCCCTATAGCTTTCTCCGTACGAGGCCTCGCCGATGGATCTTCTGCTTTATTTTGGTTTGTCTAGAACATATATACATGGAAAGCAAAGGTTGGGCCCACTTTACCATGAAATAGGCTCCGGTAGACCCGCAGCGGGAGTTTCCACGTACAGATCCTGGATTTCACCAAGTGTTAATAGCCCATGTCTCTGAAGAAGGCCATGCCCGGGAACTACCTATATTGCATGTACCATCCTTGGGTCACACCTATACACATATGTTAGGGACACATGCATGCATGTTTCCTACGTTAGACGATGCTCCGGTGGTCTTTATCCGGTGAAACCCTAGACAGAGGGGGTTCGGAGATCTACCCCTATAGCTTTCTCCGTATGTGGCCTCGCCGATGGATCTTCTGCTTTATTTTGGTTTGTCTAGAACATATATACATGGAAAGCAAAGGTTGGGCCCACTTTACCATGAAATAGGCTCCGGTAGACCCGCAGCGGGAGTTTCCACGTACAGATCCTGGATTTCACCAAGTGTTAACAGCCCATGTCTCTGAAGAAGGCCATGCCCGGGAACTACCTATATTGCATGTACCATCCTTGGGTCACACCTATACACATATGTTAGGGACACATGCATGCATGTTTCCTACGTTAGACGATGCTCCGGTGGTCTTTATCCGGCGAAACCCTAGACAGAGGGGGTTCGGAGATCTACCCCTATAGCTTTCTCCGTACGAGGCCTCGCCGATGGATCTTCTACTTTATTTTGGTTTGTCTAGAACATATATACATGGAAAGCAAAGGTTGGGCCCACTTTACCATGAAATAGGCTCCGGTAGACCCGCAGCGGGAGTTGGATTTCACCAAGTGTTTGCTCATTCCTGTAGTGAATGCTACTTCATCGTCGTCAGCTGTTCCTAGTTTGCGTATAGAAAGGCAGATGACTAAGTGAGCTGCTGCATCGCCTGCATGCATGCATAATGCTAACGTCGACTAGAGTTGCATGATTCCCCCTAGAGCACAACAGTCTATGCATCCACTGGGGTCGCGGTGCGTGTCAGCGGCAAATCGCCCCGGAAAGAAGGATAAAAGATATCGATAGGGTAAAGCTGACAGACACAGCTCCACCGCTTTTTCTCTAAAAAGTGGTAACCGAACTGAACATTGTGAAAAAGGCACAATGTGAGTTGACTACTGTGAGCAACCAGCCCCTCTCATGCCTTACCCTCACTGACCAAACACCTCACTGTTCTTGTTCATGACAGTGCATATACGGCGTCATGTACTAGTTCCTCACACTCTTCACTGTGCATGCACGCCATCGAAGTACAGAGAGCAACATAAACTAGTAGAGTAGAGCTAAGCTAGGCGAAGCAGGACGAAAGCCTACGGCATGCAGCCGGCGTCAATGATCGTGGGGCAGAAAGTACGCGACCAGATCGAGCCGCTGTTTTCCACGGAGCAATCGAGTGTATTTTGTCGCACTCCGGCAGGGCAGGCTGCCTGCGTGGGTTTTGCCGGTTCCCGACGAGCTTTGGGCACTGTTTGCCTGAGCACAATGGATCACCTAGCCACAGCTACTGCGTCCTACCGCGGCACGTAGAAGGCTGGTGGTAGGAGGAAGATGTGCAGTGTCGCCGTCCGATCCGTTTCGTATGCAGGCTATACGCCGACGGCTACCCTCGGCGTCTGAAAGGTATACGCCGACGGCCTGGAGTACACCGAGGGCAGCCGTCGGCGTATAAGTAACGCCGTGACGGCGGGAATCTTCCTGGCCACGTGTCTCCACCTACGCCGACGGCCTGGAGTACGCCGACGGCTGCCGTCGGCGTATGGCCTCCTACGCCGACGGCCACCCTACGCCGACGGTCTCCTTCGTGGGCTATTCTGGAGGCGGCCTACGCCGACGGCACCGACATTTGGCCGTCGGCGTAGGTGTCGGCCCTCGGCGTCTTCCTTCATTCCTGTAGTGATCATATATATGTTGAGATGCAATTTCAGATGTTGAATCACATTCATGAATATAATAGTCTATGATCATATATGCTTACGGGAGGCGTGATTGACGATGTCTGTGAAGGCGGTGTAGAGGTCGAGTATGTGGGCGTTGTTCTT
Source organism: Dactylis glomerata (assembly GCA_007115705.1). NCBI lineage: Eukaryota > Viridiplantae > Streptophyta > Magnoliopsida > Poales > Poaceae > Dactylis > Dactylis glomerata. The sequence goes on along the minus strand of QXEO01000350.1, from coordinate 651,472 downwards.
CCTGCCCATCAGCTTTTCCAGGTTGTTGTTGTGTAGAGACGCGCCGTAGTTGCCGAGGAGGCCGCAGGTGGTGTAGTTGCTCGAGCTGGATTGCAATGGCGTGCATCCGATGGGGTGTAGGTTGTTCACTAGCACCTTCCTCACGCCGAGCCTCTGCAGCCGCTCCACGTTCTTCACGATCTCGTTCGTCACGCCGGCAATGTAGGTATTCATCTGCAGGAGAGATTATAATTAGTAAGGAGGAGATATATTGATGGCCGGTAAGTAGTGTGAGGTAGGCTGCTACTACTCACGTCGTTGAAGCTACTCAGGTGGGCGTCCCCGACATCGGCGCCGCTGAGGTAGTCGTTGCCGGAGATGGCGACAAGCGCGACGGAGCGGCGGAGCTGGTCCTTTGAGATGACCCCGTCGTTGACAAGGCTCGTGAACATGTTGACCTGCTCGGCGAGGGTTGGCGCGCTCTTGGACACGGTGTGCACGCCGGCGCCGCCGAAGGCAAAGGTCATGCCAGACGGGTCGCAAAATTGATCTGGGGTGAGCACGTACGCTGGAGGGGCTTGGTTGAGACCCAGGATCCTCGCTGCAAGGACAAATCGATAAGCTGTAATATTGTGGATGCACTTGGATATATACGATTATATATCAGTATGCTGGAGAATACATTAGATAGCAAAATAGTCTAATTAAGATCGGAAAACCTTGGCAGCGCAGCTGCGACAAAATGAAGTGCTCGTCGCACGCATCGTGGTCGCACGATCCCGTGCGATGCGGTGGGGTCCAAGTGCACGCGGTAAACAACAAGAAACAGACCGAAGGAAAAAAATCTTATCCGCTTTCTCTTCCTTCTCTCGTCTCGATCCAATTTGTTCCTGGTCCATGGCTCGCTGAGAGATACCTGGTCGGAACGACGGGGCCGAGCGGAGTAAGATCACGCACCTCTGTCGGGAAGGCCACCCACGCTGCCGGCGACCTCTCCCACATAACAGCCATCCTCACCGGTGCGACGTCGTGGATCAGGGCGGAGACGGCGCCGCGTGAGGCTGGTCCGTCTTATCGGCATGTAGCGTCAAAGCGCCCGATGAGACCCCGCGCGCCTCCTGAACCTCAAGGCGACGGCGCGGCTGCCGGAGTTCCTCCCGAAGATGAATGGTGCGGTGCACGAAAACGGGAGCTCCTCTCAGAGATGGATGACATGGGGAGCAGGCGACTAACGGCGGACGTATATGGCGTGGACGCGAGGCTGGCGAGGGGGTGAGCAGGAGAGGGCGACGGGGCGAGGCGGTGAGCAGAGGACCGGCGGCTGCACTTCTCTACCTCGACTGGAAAAGGATCGCTCGCTCTGCTCCTTTGTGTACAGAAGTACAGTTTCGCTCGCTATACAGGAAAAGGAGAGCCGATGGGCTTCTTTTGGGCTGAAGATGGCCTGAAATTTTACGTCAATGCATACTCCCCATGTTTTTGTCAGATTGTTGTTTGTCTCAAAAAAAGTCAGATTGTTGCCTAATGACGAATGGCGGTTGCTCAATTCTGGCTATTCGTTGCCTATTATCCTATGGTACTTGCTAAAATACATTACATAATTTAACCATAGTAGTTTTTGCCTAGAATTATACGATAGTTGTATTTGCCTTGGCATCAAACATAGTTATCATACTGAGAAGTTGGCTATGTTGTTGCGGATTTTCTTTTTCGCAAAGTTGACTGCCGTTCTTGTGAAGTTGGCTAGTGCTATATTGAAGTTTCCTAATGCATTTGTGAAGTTGCAAGTCTGTACAAAAACTGATTTTTTTTATTAGTAAGCAACTTAGCAATTTGTGAAGTTGCGCCACGGCCTTGCGTGCCGGACAGAGCCCTAGGGCCCATCTGTACGGATGTACACAGAGATACAGCGGAAAGGAAGTTCAATACCTGATAGAATACCGATTCTATACTGAAAGTAAGGGGTGGCCCCGGGACATATGTCAGCTAGAAATATGGAGGAGGGTGGCACCTAGGAGCTCCTATGCAATTCTCCTTAGTAGCACACTATCAAATTTAGTGTAGCGGTAGGCAACTTTATAGCAGTTTCATGCAACTTTATAGCTTGCCAAAAGGCATCAAAGTTGCTTTGTCACACACCAAAGTTGCATCATTGGGCACCAAAGTCGTTTCGTCTCGAACCAAAGTTGCCACGCCAGGCACCAAAGTTGCATCATCGGGCACCAAAGTTGTTTCGTCTCGAACCAAAGTTGCCACGCCGGGCACCAAAGATGCTTCTTCGCGCACTAGAGTTGCATCGCCGGACACCAAAATTTGGTCACACCGGCGGTAAAGACACGGGGCAAGAGCGTGCGTTGTTGCCTTGATGGGGCGGCGTCGATGGACCAAAGTTTTTCATCGTGCACCAAAATTGGATCGTCGGGCACCAAAGTTGCATAGTCACTACGATGTTGCCTACCAGTGCTATGAAGTTGTCTAGTGCCGCTACAATGTTGCCTACCACGACTATGAGGTTGCCTAGTGACGCTTTGATGTTGCCTACCATTGTTATGTAGTTCCCTAGTCGCTGCGATTTTTCCTACCACTGCTATGAAGTTGAGTATTGTCGCTGCAATGTTGCCTACCACTGCTATGCCGACTGTTGACCTAAAATTGCAGCGTCAAGCAACGAAGTTGCGTGCTCAAAAAAAAAAGTTGCGTGCTCAAGCAAGTACCTGAAATTACATGTACTATTAGGCAACAAACTTGCAAAATCTGAGAAAATATTGAATGATTTTAGGCAACAAAATTGACATAATTAAGCAAGTACCACTTTGTTACGTGTAGGACCCTGCGGTCAATGGCTACTCTCACGGTCACGTTATCTTCCTCCCAGGCTCCCACGTCTTCCTTCCCTTCCCGATTCCCCATTCTCTATACATGCGCTGCCTAATCAGGCCGCCAGCGGCCTCTGTTTCTACCATCCTTCCCCATCGCGGCCCCGCCTACCTTCTCCTCCAAATTCCAACCAGCCAAGATGTTGTTCTACCCCCGTGCTACTCCTCCCAAGCTGCCGCTCCACTCCATCCGCAGCTCCTGGCGGCCATGGCGGAATATGGAGGCTGCTCCCCGCGGATGAGAAAGGAAGCGTCCACGGTAGGGATCCAGGTGCGGAGCTCGTGCGTGGGAGACGGGAAACTGGCCGAGGCCTGCACGCGCTCGAGGGAAACCCATGGCGGGGGCACACGTCTAGATGGGAGGCCGGCAGCGGGAGTTGCGGAGCGCGCGTCTGGATGGGAGGCCGGTGGGGGGAGCGCGTGTCTGGAGGGGAGTCCGATGGCGGGGGGCGCGTCTAGAGGGAAGGACGGCGGCGGGCGGTCGGCGTCTCGGCGAGCATACTTGCCCGGGGCGAGGAATGGGGAAGACAAGTCGGGGTGGACAGTTCATGGGTTCCTTTTTCTCTGCTCGCGACATGAAATTTCCTATTTTGGGTATGCGACAAGGAGGCCGTTTTATCGCAGCTGCGACGCCTAGACGCGTCCAATTAAGATTGATTCTGCGTACCGATGAAATCTGATTGAATGTGGTAGTTGGAGAAGCGTCCGGTTGGCACAGGGGTTGGTCCCCGAGAGTTGAGATAGGAGCCGTAGGGGTAGCTCCATTGACGGGCGGTGTCTTCGCCGATGGATTCAGATGGAGTCTGGCCGCGCTTGAGCTTCGGGAGGTTGCCGTTGTCGGCGAAGTCATCGCCGAAGACGAACATGCTGGTCCACTGGTTCCTCGACCCCTGAGCCGACGGTGTGCCTCGGGCCTCCACAGGAGCAGCTATAACATAAGAATACAGAAGATGACTGATTAATTGAATATAGTAGTAGCAGCGCAGCAGAATTTATAATGTATCGATCTAAAAGAATAGCAAGAAGAGAAACGCAGCAGGATATATCGATCTAAAACGAAGAGCTAGATTAGAAGGCGGCTTATAGTAGTGCATCTAGCAAGGCAAGATGAAATATCGATCATACCGTCGGAAAGGAAGACGAGGACAATGCAGCAGGCAATGGCGGCCGGAAGAAGCTTCATGGTTGCTAGCTAGCTGGCCGGCGCCCGGCGAGGGAAGTAGATCGATCGATATGGTCTGGCTCTACGGCTATAGCTATATTTATAGAAGGAAGTTAACCGCCTTTGCACAGTCCTGGTCCTGGTACCCCGAAACTACGTGCGCACGCACTATGCTAGGACATAGACTTGGACATGAACTCTATACACTCCAGGGAATTTTGGTTTCGCAGTGTGCCTCGCCGACGCGTGCAACTTCCTAACTAAACTGATGTCAACACGTAGGCACGCGAGCACGTAGGCGATCGAGAGATAGGTTGTCCTTTTGTATAGTCCTTTACTGTTTGTTCTGTTTTTTTAGAGAGAGAACGTGTGGTTAATACACTCGAGGGGCACACCACGACACACCGGAAAACTAAAAGACTCACTCGTGAGCTAAACGATGCGCTGCAAAGATTTGCAAGCGATTTACATTTCGAACCGAATATGAAGAAAAGAGCCAACAAACTGTTGGAATTTGGGCGTGGGCTATAGCCCATGCATAATATAAATTCTGAAATTTTCATGGCCTATTCATGTCTAGTAATGGGTGGCATCAAACTTTAGTTTCACCTTGCTAGTTTAAAGGGAGTTACACTAATATATATAGTGGGATGTTCTACTATGAGTGTGTCGATTTGGCTCTCGGGCTCACTGAAGCCCTTTGTTTTAAACATTCAAAAAATATAATTAAAAACTTTCAAAAAATTATAACAAAAATATATACTTATAGACAATAATGTATACTTCAATTCTGCAAAGTCTCAATCTAAAATACATTGTATTCTACTCTATATAAAAAAGACAAAATTTTAGATCTAGATATGTAAATAGTGCATATTTCAAATCTTGTTAGATTTTGTCTTTTTAGTGTAGCCTATAATACCATTTATTTCAGATTAAGATGTTGTATAGTTAAAATATACATCATTATCTACATGTACATATGTTTTCCAAATATTTTTGAAACTTCAAAATATCATTTTTTGAATTTTCAAAATAAAGGGCTCCAGTGAGCTTGGGCTCCAAAAGCATTTTTTGGTTCTACTACCGCCTAAAGTGAGAGAAGAAGAGTGGCTTACACGCTCGCTCCTCCTCCTCGGCCACCCGCCTCGCCATGCGTGCGCCATGGTTTGCGTCTCGGAGCCGAGCTTATCTTTTTATTGTTTGGGAAAATTATTGCGAGAGTTATTTTCTATCAGCCGTTTCTGATCTTTCGATCATGGGCTGTTACTGACTCGGACGGTGGACTGCACCCCACGTCTTAGTTCTTACCCGACCGGCTATATAAATGGCTCAGGCGTAAACCCTAATCACGTCGCACAGATCCATCTCTCTGTCTCTAGAGCATTGCGCCGCTGTTACACCTTCTCGATCCCCTCTTCCGGTGTGAACCAGACGACGGGACAGTATAGGTCTCTGGAACCCCACCTCTCATGAACCTATACGGGTGAGGGAGCACTTCTGCGCGACTACTGACGCATCACGCTGACCGACGACTCCTTCCCCGATGAGGACTTCTTCCCGGATATCAACAACCTCTACATCGATGACATGGCTGACAACGATGCTAGTGCCAACACGAACATCAACGCCAACCTGAACGCAAATAGGAATCCTCCTGCAGCACCGTATGCAAACTGCTCCTTTCTATTTCAGTTTTTTGCTACAGTTTCTTGTACTAGCATTTGGAATAGATGTGATTTGTCTATCTTGGTTAGATGTGGTCTATTTGTCTATAGATGTGACCACTTATTGTCTATCTTGTCTATAATTCCTGCAATTATACTCATGCTTTATTGTCGGCTATTTCAGATTAAACATTATGGTAATTTGCTTATATTTTCAACATCTTGATGTTTTCAATAATTGGGCCACATGATGATTTATCCATCGCAGCAGAGTTGATACACTGCACAACTGATAGACAATCAGTGGAAAGCAGGGATCCACCGACAAGCATCCCTGGGGTGGTGAATCCTCCACCCACTGCCCTGGTGACATAGGCGCCTCCTCGTCTGCAATAGAATCCGCACCAGGGTCAAGGGCAGCAACCCAGAGCCTACGGGAACCATAATCAGAACAATTATTGCCAATAGCCGCAACATCGTCAGAGCTACCAGAACAAGCAACGCAAAGTTAATCTCATGGCCCCTGCTTTTGGTATCCTGTCTCCAGTTCCAGCTATTGCTTCCGCAAATGTTGTGCCTGCTCCACAACCAGCAAAACTGTAATTATACTAGAATAGGTCCTTGCTAGCGCCAAGTTGACGTGGGAGCAGACTGTCCTTGTGCGTGGTGAATGACCAGCCCGTTGGGAACCCCAAGAGGAAGGTATGATGAATATAGCAGCTAGTTTTCCCTTAGTTAAGAAACCAAGGTTTAATGTCGGTCAGGAGAGGAGAGACAGCGACGACTGAAGGTGATGCGGAACCTGCACACACACAACCAAGTACTTTGTTCCCAACTTCCGATGGGGTTGTCAATCTCACCGGTTTGCTTGAAATAAAGATTATGAGCGTATCGAGTGGAAAACAATATAGTATGCGAGTAAAATAAATAGTACGAGTAAAGTAAACAGGTGATAGCAATATGATGTAAATAGGACCGGGGTCCACAGTTCACTAGTGGTGTCTCTCCATAGATAAAATAACACATGCTGGGTAAACAAATTACAGTTGGGCAATTGATAGAATAAAGATACCGTGATATGTCAAGAAGATCACTATGAGATTTACTCTGGGCATTACAACAAAATACATAGACCGCCATCCAACTGCATCTATGACTAATAATCCACTCCCGGGGATATCAATCCGAACACCCCAAAAGTATTAAGTTGCGAACAACAGATAATTGCATTAAGCAAAGTGTGTAATGTAAACAAAGCATATGCCCTTGAGCATATGAATGTTGTTTTCTCCCTAGTAGCAACAGCACATCTACCACCTTAGAGGTTTCTGTCACTCCCCCAGGTGAAATAGAGGCATGAACCCACTATCGAGCATAAATACCCCCTCTTGGAGTCACTAGCAACTACTCGGCCAAGATAGCCACTAACAACGGAGAGCATGCAAGATCATAAACAACATAGAGATAACAAAAGATAATATTCAGTACAGCAACTTAATCATAAACACCAATATTCATCGGATCCCAACAAACCAAACATGTAGAATTACATAACGGTGATCTCAATCATGTAGGGCAGCTCATGAGATATAAACATGAAGCACATGATGGAGGAGACAACCATCTAGCTACTGCTATGGACCCATAGTCCAAGGTAGACTACTCACTTATCGCTCCGGAGGCAAGCATGGCGATGAAGAAGACCTCCGGTGGCGATTTCCCTCTCCGGCAGGGTGCCGGGAAGAGCTTCTGGACCCTCCCGATCTTCGGGTCGACGGTGGCGGCGGATCGCGATGTGTTCTAGAAAATTGATCGGGTACTTAGGTTTTTTCCGTCGGGGGGTCTTTATAGGCGAAGGGGCGTCGTCAGAGGAGGGGCCAGGCTCCCACACGTGGGCCCCGCGCGGCCAGGGGGCTGGCCGCGCCGCCCCTGCGTGTGGGGCCCTGGTGGCCCCCCTCCTACTCCTCTTCGGATCTCTGGAAGCTTCCGGGTACAATAAGACTTCAGGAACTTGTTTCATCCAATTCCGAGAATATTTCATGTGTATCACTTCTGAAACACAAAAACAGCAGAAAACAGGAAACTGGCACTGTGGCAACTTGTTAATAGGTTAGTTCCGGAAAATGCATAAAAGTGCCACTAAGTGTAACGAAACAATAGGCAAATGGTGTAAAAACAAGCATGGAGCATCGAAAATTATAGATACGTTTGAGACGTATCAAGCATCCCCAAGCTTAACTCCTGCTCGTCCTCGAGTAGGTAAGTGATAACAAAAGAATAATTTTTGAGGTGACATGCACCTACACAATCTTGATCATATATGTAAGCATTTGTGAGCTGGGATCATAAGAACTTAAAACATGGGCATGAAAATATAATCATGACAATAAGAAACTTAGCAACCATGTTGTAAACATGCAAATGAACACAAACAAAAGATCATGATAATGAAACAATGAAAGTCAAACGTGTGTTCACATCATAAGGAAAAACATACAAATAGTTTTCAGCTTGTCCTTCAAAGAGAGCAAAACATAAATGCATAGGACACCTTCAAGTTTAAGAGGGCGACTAGATACAAATAATTTAAGAACAAGTGAAACCAACAATATGAATCAATCAATGAACTTTGGGACAATGCATATCACACTAAGAATGACAACTATGCTCTCTTAATGGTGCATAAAGAAAGAAGGTGGTGACTCAACATAAAAGTAGAAGAAAGGCCCTTCGCAGAGGGAAGCAGTGATTGCAAGTTTTATAACCTTCAAAAATTATGGTACTTACCGGCTTTGAGCTCTCATTGCCCCCATCATAAGCATCTTGAATGGTTAAAGTTAATGCGAGAACAATTATGATGCATATGCTTGACAAATCATAAGTTGAAGACCTCGTGCCCCGTGAATACGAGTACCCAAACCTCATGCTACTTTACTTAGAGTCCCAAGCAAGGCTCTTGTCATTGTAAATATATGCATATCATTGAGAACCACCAATGGGGTACCTCCGTGCCCGATGACATGGAACAAGCCCACACCAAAATGACAGGACAAGCAGACAATGAACACCTCGACATATCTTTTATTTGCCTTTTGTTTAGCTTTTTATTGTGAGATGCGTCGTTGAATGTTCACCATGGGTATGCTGCAAATTTCCACCATGAATTATGCATGGCTTAGATTGGCGGCCCAGCGTTTCCCTGACACATATACAAACTCCATGATCCCCACAAGATTCCCAATTCATTTCACACCGCGGGCATCCATGAACAAAAGATCACGATATCAACTCAAATAAGAAGTACAATGTTGAAAGCTTGCCCCATGACAGCATGGATGGGCTAGAATCCAACTTACAACTTGCAAGCATAACAACTCAACATAAGAGACCACAATGTCAAATTTTTAAGAACAAGAAAAAGTAAAGTGTGCCTTCCGGTTCGTGAGAGCTTTACTGACCAAATTTCGCATAACATTGGTAAGAGTTTAATTTGAAGAGAAAATAAAAGCAAGTCAAATTTACTTGGAATAGCAAATTGCTAGTACGTATGTATGGTGGACACTTTGGAAAACTTTGGCTTTTAGGAGTTGGATGCACGAGTAGAGCTCATACTCAGTACAAGGCGAGGGCTAGCAAAAGACTGGGAGCGACCAACTAAGAGAGCAATAATGGCCATAATCATGCAAAGCGACAAAGCGACATTAAAAGAAGCATACGATGGCATCAAAAGTCAAAAACTAAATGATTATGAAGGCTAATGGCGACTTTGTAAGAGTCTAACATGTGTGAGCATGCGCCAAGTCAACCCAAATAAAGCATCAAGGAGAAAACCAAAATAATGCTTCCATACAATAAAAACAACGCATGATTTTTTCAAAGGCTCATTAAGCAATCTCATTTATTTGAGACAAGTCATGCTACAGCAAAACCACTAAGCATACTATCAAAAAGACATCAAGCATGACATGAAAAAGCCTAAGCCGCAGTCTACACAAGCTCCTTCTTGTACCACTATTTTGCACAAAGCTTTTTCTCTTTTCTAACACCATTTGAAATTTTTATAAACACCTCTTTTGATGAAAACCAATAAAGATCAGAGGCAAAAATACACCTTGATGAAAAGATATGACAAGATCTGAACGCAAATCAAGGCGAAAACGAAAACCAAAAGCAGTAGCAGAAAAAGAAGAACGCTCGATGAACGATAAGAGTGAAAAACTGAGCGTTCTTTGCAAATGAAAACGAGTACATCTCCTCCAAAGGAAATTTGTTGGGGTCCAACCATTTATTGCAGCAAACAAACAAACTAAACCAACTAAGAAAACTAAAACAACTGACGCTCCAAGAAAAACACATAGTGCATGAAGCAATAAAAATATAGTGTTTTGAAAGGTGACCTGATTTTTGCCGATGAAGAAGGGGTGCCTCGGGGGCATCCCCAAGCTTTGACGCTTGTACTTCTTGGATATTTCTTGGGGTGATGCATGGGCATCCCCAAGCTTGAGCTTTTGTCCATTCTTCAACTCATCTCATCATTCTCCAATCCCTACACTTGAAAACTTCCTTCATACAAAACTAAACACAAATCTATTAGCAACATTAGTGCAAGCATAACATATAATAAATCCTCTATTTGCTTCAGGTTTCAACTCAAAACCACCACATATATAGCAAATACTACTGTAGCAACCTCCCTAAAAGTTCCGTGATCAAAAGAACTCAAAAGAAAGCGATAAAGTGGCAAACACAAATATTGGCAGAAATCTGCCAAAACTGAACAGCTGACAAAGGTCGAATTTTTGAGGGATTTTTTGTTGCTCAAATCAAAAAGTGTTCAACTAACAAAAGTTTGGATATAACCTGGGGCATATGCACAAGAAATCGCAGGTCCAAAAGATAAACAGAGAATTTTCACGAATTTTTACGGTGCAGCACGGAAAACAGTTTCAAGACAGCAACATCCCCAAATCTTTACCTCACTCAAATTAGAGGCTTCTCTTGGCACAAAAACGAAATAAACAAGATAAGGAGCGGTCATTACCGTAGTAATGACTTCCAAGACTCAAATAAAAGAAAAAGTACTGAAAAGAAAACATTGGGTTATCTCCCAAGAGTGCTTTTCTTTAACGCCTTTGAGCTAGGCGCAGAAAATTGCGAATCAAGTAATATCAGCAGAAGCATTAAGATCAACAGCAGAGGTCTTGTCAATAAGGCATTGTATTTCATCCACATAAGTTTTTGAAGACCCTTTGTGATCATGCTTTGGTACACTATTCTCATCAAAAAGATTTTCAGGACAAATCCAGTCAAAATTATTTTCGAAAGCTTCACTCAATCCCAAAAGCTTGCAAGGTATAGGTATCTCGGCCCCTTCATCATTTGTACTAATAACCGTTATAGGTGAACCGAGTTTATTAAAACGTTTAAGAACTTTCCTAGCTTCAATAACGACATCCTTAAATTCTAGGCGCAAAGTTACCAAAATAAAAGCTTTCTTTTCGGGATCCTCAATTTCATGAAGCTTAAGGAACATATATTGCATAAAAGGATTAAGACTAGCAAACCTAGTTTCCAACATGTCAATTAAATAAACAGAAGCAACTTCAATACTAGGAGCAAGCTCAACCCAAGACTTTTCCTCAACTTCCTCATGCATACTAATGTGTTTAAAGAACTCTTCAATGTTACTTTTGCCAATAATCGAACCACTACCTACTGAGAGGTCCTCCAGAACGAACTTAGGGAGCAGCATGATAAACTAAAGTAAAGAAATAACAACTACCAAGGATTCTAATTTTTTTGGGTTTTTGATAAAAAACGATGCAGGTAAAATAAATAAAGTAAAGCAAAACAATAAAACAAAGTAAAGGATGTGTGTGCGAAAAACTCCCCTCGCAGAAGTCTTCTCTTCCTCCCCGGCAACGGCGCCAGAAAATAGGCTGCTAGCGCCAAGTTGACGTGGGAGGAGACTGTCCTTGTGCGTGGTGAATGACCAGCCCGTTGGGAACCTCAAGAAGAAGGTATGATGAATATAGCAGCTAGTTTTCTCTCAGTTAAGAAACCAAGGTTTAATGTCGGTCAGGAGAGGAGAGACAGCGACGACTGAAGGTGATGCGGAACCTGCACACACACAACCAAGTACTTTGTTCCCAACTTGCGATGAGGTTGTCAATCTCACCGGTTTGCTTGAAACAAAGATTATGAGCGTATCGAGTGGAAAACAATATAGTATGCGAGTAAAATAAACAGTACGAGTAAAGTAAACAGGTGATAGCAATATGATGTAAATAGGACCGGGGTCCACAGTTCACTAGTGGTGTCTCTCCATAGATAAAATAACACATGCTGGGTAAACAAATTACAGTTGGGCAATTGATAGAATAAAGATACCGTGATATGTCAAGAAGATCACTATGAGATTTACTCTGGGCATTACAACAAAATACATAGACCGCCATCCAACTGCATCTATGACTAATAATCCACTCCCGGGGATATCAATCCGAACACCCCAAAAGTATTAAGTTGCGAACAACAGATAATTGCATTAAGCAAAGTGTGTAATATAAACAAAGCATATGCCCTTGAGCATATGAATGTTGTTTTCTCCCTAGTAGCAACAGCACATCTACCACCTTAGAGGTTTCTGTCACTCCCCCAGGTGAAATAGAGGCATGAACCCACTATCGAGCATAAATACCCCCTCTTGGAGTCACTAGCAACTACTCGGCCAAGATAGCCACTAACAACGGAGAGCATGCAAGATCATAAACAACATAGAGATAACAAAAGATAATATTCAGTACAACAACTTAATCATAAACAGCAATATTCATCGGATCCCAACAAACCAAACATGTAGAATTACATAACGGTGATCTCAATCATGTAGGGCAGCTCATGAGATCTAATCATGAAGCACATGGTGGAGGAGACAACCATCTAGCTACTGCTATGGACCCATAGTCCAAGGTAGACTACTCACTCATCGCTCCGGAGGCAAGCATGGCGATGAAGAAGACCTTCGGTGGCGATTCCCCTCTCCGGCAGGGTGCCGGGAAGAGCTTCTGGACCCTCCCAATCTTCGGGTCGACGGTGGCGGCGGATCGCGATGTGTTCTGGAAAATTGATCGGGTACTTAGGTTTTTTCCGTCGGGGGGTCTTTATAGGCGAAGGGGCGTCGTCAGAGGAGGGGCCAGGCTCCCACACACGGGCCCCGCGCGGCCAGGGGGCTGGCCGCGCCGCCCCTGCGTGTGGTGCCCTAGTGGCCCCCCTCCTACTCCTCTTCGGATCTCTGGAAGCTTCCGGGTAAAATAAGACTTCAGGAACTTGTTTCGTCCAATTCCGAGAATATTTCCTGTGTATCACTTCTGAAACACAAAAACAGCAGAAAACAGGAAACTGGCACTGTGGCAACTTGTTAATAGGTTAGTTTCGGGAAATGCATAAAAGTGCCACTAAGTGTAACGAAACAATAGGCAAATGGTGTAAAAACAAGCATGGAGCATCAAAAATTATAGATACGTTTGAGACGTATCAGTCCTTAATCCTCGCTATGCTAATATGGTTTGTTATAACTACAGAGATCCTGGTCATTTTATTGGCAGTTGTGTTCGACATTTGCAATCTTCTAGGGCACCTGTCTACTCCTGTCCTGAGTGGACCAAGGATCACCCGGTGTTAGAATACTTTCGTAGTGTGAATTTAGGGTTGGATTTCTATCATATAGATGTACCTGAAAACAAAGGGACCCAGTGGCTGAATTTTAGGAATTGTGGTGTGGTTGTTGTGAAGAAGTGAACAACTACCTTAGCTAATCTAGAGAAGTACCTGACTGCTATCTTTTGCAAGACAAAGAAATGTTCGTGGCAGATCAGAGAACTTGACCCTAACAGCTTCCTTATGCGGTTTCCTCCCTGGAAGAAGATGCAGGACTTGATTGAGTTTCTTGCATTTGATCTACAAGCTGATTCAGTGACTGTGAAGATTATAGCCTAGGACATGGAAGTGGCTGCGATGTCAAACCTTACACAAATTAGGCTTACATTTAAGGGCATTCCTCCCAAATGGTGTCCCTTGAAGACCTTTGCCAAAGTTGCCTCACTACTTGTCATTCTCATGGATGTTGATTGTCCCGTGCTCTTCAAATCTTTGTACACCTCAGCGAGAATCGAAGTGGCTCTGAGGGATGTGTCCAAGGTACCATCTGATAGAATTGTGGAGATGGAGCATAAACTTTACATGCTGACATTCCTCACTGAAATCTTAGTTGCCTCTCCTGTTGGTGGTGATGATAACCCTCCACGTGATACAACCATGGCAAATGAAACTACCCCAACCCCGATGAATGCTGAGACAACTGCCAATCCTTCTACAACTCCTAATGCTCCTAATATGATTGTTCCCTCAGCTGGGGGTGGTACCAATAGTGCTAAAAACGGTACTGCTACAGATGCAGTGGTAATAGATGTGAGCTCTATTCATTATTACTAATCATGCCAGCTAGAATGGGGTAGATCATGCCGATGCAGACATGGACGACAAATTGGTGTCAGTTGATAGTCTATTATAATAATGACAAGCTTGATGATTCAGTTTGGGACTTTGATCCAAACTGTCTGATGTTGGATGATAAAGTGGAAGAAGATGCTGTTGAGGGGATGGAAAAATCTACTGCAAATTGGCTTACTGCTCTAGATCCTGCAGTCAATGGAAGATGATGTGTCAGAAGATGAAGAAAAAAAGAATATGATGATGAGATGGAATGCGTCAACCATGAAGTGTGTGCTCAGCTATTTTCAGCAAAAAAAACTTGCTCCCTTTCCTGGACCAAGCTCGGGAGGAGGAGGTTCAGATGATACAGAAGAAGAAAGAGAAATGGGGGTCTGTCATTGCTCCAAGAATTACCACAAGAAATCATGGCAATGTGAATGTGATAGAGAAAGCTAATGCATATCAGAAGAGGAAGAAGCTTGAGGTTCCTACCAGACACAACGTTTACTCTTTTGCTGTTCTAGGTAACTGTATCCTTGGTGATATGGCTGGTTCTGTTAACATAGAGATTGGTGGTGATGAGGTAGAAAAGATTATTGATAATCTGGTTACAAAAGAGATATCAAGGAATAAAGATTTTACCTCTAGTAATCATGATGTCATGCTTCCTTCTGAGGCAACCTTTAATGATCATTTAAATGATTTGGCCTCTGATTTCCCCGGCCCACTCCCTTCCAATGTTGCTGGTATCTAGTTACCTAGGGATCCTCAACTAATTCTAGATGGGGCTTGGAAAACTGTAATTAGTAAATCTACTAAGAAAAACTGAAAAATCACAATGATAGGTGCTACATGGAACATTAGGAGCCTAGTTCATCCAGGTCATAAACAAGTTATCATCGATTTCATACTGGTCCATAAATTTGAATTTATTAGATTCTAGAAAACTAAGAAAGAAAAGATTGAACCTAGTTTTTCAAAGCCATTTATGGCCGCTTTCAATTTAACTAGTTCACCCTACCATCCAAGAAAACCACTGGGGTATTCCTGTTGGATTTAGGGATGATCTTTTTGAGATTATCACAGCATTGTATTACTGCTCTGATTAGAAATAAATCCCATAACTTCATATGGCAAAATATGGTGGTGAATGGCTCTGCCTATCCTGAACACAAAATAGAGTTCATTGCTAAACTACATGATGTGATGGATGCCACCGCAGTGCCCACCCTTGTTGGAGGGGATTTTAATTTGGTCAGGAATGTAAAGGAAAAAACTAACGAGATAGTCAATTTTAATTTGTCTTTCTTATTCAATGACTAGGTCAAAAAGTGGATGCTTATGGAACTTAAACCTTCCAATAGACTCTACACTTGGTCCAACAATCAGGATGACCCTATCCTGGCTGCCCTGGAGAGGGTATTTGTAACCACTGATTGTGAACAACATTTCCCTTTAGTTTCTGTCCAAGCCTTGTCAAGAGTTTTTAGTGATCACACTTCTTTGATCATTGACACAGGCCATGCATCCCACCTTACTCCTAAATTATTTAGGTTTGAAAAAGGGTGGCTAAGCTAACCTGATTTCTCTGACATGGTTAACTCAGTTTGGTCTGCCACTTGCCCTGGCGCTGATGCAATTGGTATAATCTGAGTCGCCTGAGAAAGAAAATAAAAGGCTAGATCATTAATGTTGAGGCTAGTAAAAAGAAAATTAAAAAGAGCCTTTTGCTAGAGTTTGATATCTTAGATGTCATCTCTAAGCAAAACCAGGTCTCCCATGCTGAGAAAAATAGGTTACTGGAGATTAAAGAACAATTCAAATGTATTTGGCAACAGAAGGAAACTAAATCTTGGCAAAGATCAAGGGAAAGACACATCTGAGACAAACATGTGGTCTGAGTAGGTGGGCGGCTCAGAAGGTGGAGATGGGGAGCACCGTAGATGGGGAAGAGGAACAAGTGGTGGCGGCTCGTGGGAGCTGGAGAAAACATGAGATGGGGCATGGAGGAAGATGTCTGTGTTGTTGGATACATATCTAAAGGTTTACATGAAAGTGACAGGAATTTGGGATGTTTTTAGGCAACTGTGATATGGAAAATACACCGGTGCACATTGGTATGCGTGCACCCTATATTAAAAAATCAATAATTTAAAAAAAAATCGAAAAAATTCAATCCTTTTTTGGAACAAAAGATGATCAAGTATTGTACTCGTATAAAAAAGATTTGCCGAAATCACTTTCATTCTTTCTGGGTTAAAGAAACAGACACGCTGTATACTAGTACTATTCACACTATATTCATCATGGTTTGTCTTTTTTGCCCTAAAGTTAATAGGATTCATTTCTTCACCAAACATTTTGTATGAGTACAATACTTGATCATCTTTGATTTCCAAAAAGATTGGAACTTTTTTTAACTTATTTTCAAATTACTATTTTTTATGCATATAGGATGCGTGTGTACCCGAGAGCGTATGGGTTAGATATGCATATGTTGTGTGGAGAAATGTGTCTAGTTGCCTCCACATTGATTCGTCACTGAACATCCGACGTGCGTATTAGGGCATCTCCAACGGCCCGATGTAAACGGATCGCGGATGCCCGATTCGGTCCGATTTTGACCTCGGCCAGGAAGAACCCAGCCCAGCGGCCCGACGCATTTTTGTCGCGGTTTCCGCGGCGACGCAAACGCGGCCCAAATTTGGGCGTAGTTTGCGTCACCGCGGACTGACCGCGCAGTCCGTGCGTGTCCTCCCCTTTACGCCCGAGGGCCCACCCGCCAGCGACCGCAGCCACTTCATCTCCTGCGCCCCGCGTCGATTCAGATGCCTGCGCCGGGGAAAAGGCTGCACCGCTGCCTCCCAGTCTGCGCCGCCATCAATGGCGCTGCATCACTAGCCGACACCGCTTCCAATTCTGCACCGCCATCAATGGCCCTACGGAGACCGCGTCCTCTTCCTCTTTAAAAGGTGATGTCGTGGCCATGTCCAGTAGCCCCACATCTCCTCGCCAACGGCCACCATGACTAGGCGCTGGCCATTCAGGAAGACCGACGCCGGCGCTTCGTCCCCCAAGGCCAAGGCGTCGCCGTCCAAGAAGGAGAGGAACCGTCCGTACATGTTCGTCGAGATTGCGTAGGCCCTGTACGACCAGAACTCCTCAGTCGGCCTGCGCGACATCCACCTTCCCGAGGGCTGGCACCTCAACGCCAGGAGGGTGCGGGTCTCTCCGATGCCTCGCCGCGGTCGGGCGCGGCGTGATGAGATCCGGCATTGGCGGGCCATTCTTCCACCGGATTTGCGGGACTACCCCACCTTTGACATGGACTCGGAGTGGTGGGATCGCCCCGCCTACAAGCCATGTCTGAGGCGCCGGTCGGGTCTACTGGGCGATGCCGAGTACGACTACAACGCGGATCCGTACCCGCAGCAGCAGCAGCTGCCGCACTGGGTGCCGCCGCCGCCGGAGGAAGATGGGGATGAGGAGGTGCCGGTGCTGCCGGTAGAGCAGTACCAGCCGCCGGACCTGTCGGAGCAGGAGGCCCTCCGACAAGCTATCGAGGAGAGCAAGCTCACCGAGCTCGCGAACTGGGAGGGCCTCGGGGCGCAGCTGGCCGCCTCGGCGTCCACAAGACGCGACGACGCGTCCATCAGCGGCGCTGGCCCATCCGACATCAACGCCGGTGCCTCCTGCAGCCACCAGGCTCCACCGCCTCCGCCGCCAGCTGCCGAGCCCCAGCCTTGGTGCTACGCCGTCTGGGAGTCGCCGCCTCATGTGCCTCCCATTCAGGTGAACTGGGGACCCTGGGCCATGGCCGAGCCCCATACGCCGCCGCCGACACCTCCTCAGCCCCAGGGGTGCCGATGGTGCCCTGGCCATTCCCCTGGGACCCGCCGGCGGTCGTCGACCTCACCGGGGATGATGGCAACGACGAGTAGGCGCCGCGGCGCACCAAGCCCTAGTTATCTAGGGCTTTTATATTTATATCTTTATTTTTCTTGTTTTTATTTTCAGTTGTAATGTAATGTTTCTTTAGTAATAAAATAAAATAAAATAAATGCGTCGGGCCGCTGGGAGCAGTGCCGATGCAAACGGTAAAGGGGAGGACATCTCCCCATTCGTATCCACGGCCCAACGCAAACGGTCTAAATCGGCCACGATTTAAAGGCAAAATACGTCGGACCGTAAGAGATGCCCTTAAGTGAGTGTAACTAGGTGCTGCAGCCCTCGCGGCACGGATGGCGCATGGACATGGATGACGCCCTCCAGCGCCTGCACGACCTGCGCCATGGTCGGGCGGTGCGCTTCCTGGTCCTGGATACACCAGCACGCCACCCTGCACGCCCGCTCCAGCTCCTCCTCCAGCACATCGCCGCGCAACCGCGGGTCAGCCACGACGCCCACTTCCCCTTCGACAACCTTCCCCGCAGCCCACACGGGGTAAAAGTAGAACGTTGACGACCCCGCTGCCTCCACCTCACTACCGCCATTGCTGTGCCCGTGGTAGCCCGCGGTGTTGCGTCGTCCCGATATGAGCTCGAAGAGGACCATCCCGTAGCTGTACACGTCCGCCTTTGTGCTGATGGGCTGCCCCGAGACCTACTCGGGCGCGAGGTACCCGATGGTGCCCCGCATCGTCGTCAGGGCGCGGCTGAAGTCCCTCCCGACCAGCTTCGCCATCCCAAAGTCGGCGATCCTCGGGGACATGCCCTCATCCAGCAGGATGTTCTCCGGTTTGATGTCGCAGTGTATGATGCACTCGCGGCAGCCGTCGTGCAGGTAGACTAGCCCCCTCGCCACGCCGAGCATGATGCCGTAGCGGTCGCGCCAGCTCAGGCACAAGCCGCCGTCGCCGCCGAAGAGGTGGCCATCGAGCGAGCCGTTGGGCATGTACTCGTAGACGAGCATCTTGTCGTCGCCGGCCGAGCAGAACCCAAGGAGCCGGACGAGGTTCACGTGCTGGATGAGCCCCAGCGTGCTCACCTCCGTCCGGAACTGCTTGTCGCCCTGCCACAGACCTTCCAGCTTCTTCACTGCCACTTGGACCTGCGCGTGCTTCTGCTTCAGAACGCCGCGGTACACCGAGCCGAAGCCACCGCCGCCCAGCCGCTTCGAGAAGTTCTTCGTCGCGGTGCGGAGGTCGCCGTAGCTGTACACGGACAGGGAGGAAGCCTTCTCGTCTGGCAGACATGCAACTCGTCTCCTCCAGGCAAGGAGGATCCTCCAGGCTAGTACTAACGACGCGCTCAATGCTGCAACGCCGGCCAATGTGGTGCCAAGAACAAGCCACAACGTTTTCCCCCTTTTCTTACTGTCTGCGCCGCGCAAATCTCGCAGTCCTGATTCAGAAAGCCTCATGTACAGGCCTGACCCTGGGATGCCGGAGCCCGCGTAGAGCTGCACAAGGTTCCGGAACTCGCCGTGCCAGACGGCACACTGGCCGCCGGAGAAGGTGTACGCCTGGCAAGAGCAGTTCTTTAGGCAAGCAGACTCGCACTCTGCTTCGCTCTGGGCGGCGCCCACGGCAACGGACTCGTCGGGGAGATTGACGTCGTTAAGCATCAGGAACCCGTCCGTTGTTGTCGACCCGTTGCGTGGACACGTGAGCGCCAAGCTCCGGCGGCACCCACCGCTCCAGTCATTGAGCGTCCAGTCCCGCTCCGACGCCGGTGCGAACCCGGCCGGGCACCGGCACGGCGGCTGGCTCCTCTGGTCGCAGAGGCTGAACGCGCCGCAGACCGCGTAGACGTCGCACTGAAGGGTGGGCGCTGACCAGAAGGTCTGCCAGCTCTGGCTGGCGGGCACCCAGATGTACTGCCTCGCCTGGCCGGTGACGTCGTGCACCAGGCGCGTGATGGTCGCGTTGTCGTAGAGTACGTGGATCGAACGCCGGTACGCCGGAGTCTCGACGAACGTCTGGTTGAAGAGGACGTTCTTGGTCGCCTCCGGCAGCCTGGCGAAGATGGCGAAGAAGCTGCCCGTCCAGACACCGCTCCGCCAGTAGGTGCGGGACCGGTTCCACTGGAAAAAGAACTCGCTGCTGCCGTTGGGGTCAATCGTGTTGCGGAACATCCCCGGGGCAGGATCGTGGGGGTTCCGCCAGGACGTCAGCGTCTGGTACTCGCCGGTGAGCTTGTTCTCCCCGAGCCACGCAAAGGGCACCTGCGTGTCCGTCGGGTGGTCGAAGCTCTGCCACAGCACGTTGGAGGAGTTGCCGCCGTCCAGAAGAACCAGGTTGCCGGTGTCGCGGATCACCGCGGTGTTGGATCCCGGCGATGACGGCGGAGACGCGGACGGCATGTTCGACGACCACACGACGGTCCGCGCCGACGACGAGCTGGCGAGGCCGACTAGCTCGAGCTTGCCGTCGACAGGGGACACCCGGAGCTCGGCGGAGGCTACGTCGGACAGGGGACTCGCGCGGTTGCCGACCCAAATGACGGTCTGGACGGGGATGTTGCCGTACCAGATTCCGAGGTAGAACCTACCGGAGCTGCCAGCAGGGGTGAAAAGGCCGACCTCGAACTTCCCCTGCGCCGAGACCATCGTGTTGTTGCCTCGCAGCGGCTGCCGTGCCGAGACAGTGTCCGCCGTCGCTGATGCACCCGGATCAGGGGTGAAGCTTAGAGCAAGGACTGCAAAAGTGGCAATGATCAGCGACATGGTCGACACCTTCCGTTAGATTCTGAGGCGAGCGGAGAAGCTATTGAATTTGCACGAAAATCCCACTCTGCTTATCCCATGCGGCCATTTATGTATCAAGATCTATGTTGACTGGCCAGTGGCCACAAGTTTACTTGGCCGGCGTGGCGTAGAACTGGTCCATGTTGACATAGGACGGACAGACTACATAGCAGCCGGAATGACCTTTTAGCATGTCGTATAAATTTTTTCCTCCATCCGCAAATAAGTGTACTCAGCTTTTGTGCATAGTTAAAATTCTAAATTTTAACCAATTTAAAAGGAAAATGTAGCAGCATTTATTATACCTAATTAGTATCACTATGTTTGTGTTGAAATGTTGTTTCATATTATACCATGTTTCAAAAAAAAATCATATATGTCGCTAATCTTTTCTATAAAACTCATCAATTTTTAATTTTTTTTAACTAAATCCAAAATATAGAAGTACACTTATTTAAGGGCAGGAAAGTATTGTATGTTGACTGGCCACAAGTCTTCATTTCCTTTCACGCTTTCATGGCAGTCAGTGTCAGTCCGCATATACAAGGTAGACCAATAGGGTCAATTTATTCCTCCATGGTAGAAAACTTGTCAAGCAGGGATTTGGTTCTGATATCGTTTTTGACCGGGCATTCATACCATCGTAACGTAGATGTGACATGCGAGAAAGAAGGAAGTTCTGTATCGTAGGTGCTTCCGTTTATTCATTCATCGAGTGTTTCTGGCGAGATCTTTGACCAATGACCATTCTGATGATACTGATGGAAGATGGTGGGCTGCACAGCTCACCGAGAACCCGTAGGAGATCTTTATCTTATTATATTAAGCCTAAGAGGAGAAAACAACGCTTAAGAATGGCTACAACAAACACTCACTCAAGACAAGCCAATATCTACAACACACTTCTTCAGCCAAAAATGGCAAGGAGACGGGACACCGAGCCTCAAGACCATGCCATGACCAGACCAAAAACCAACATATCACGACTACGGCTTCAAGACTATCTAGACAAACGTACCACTACTCATGTGCTTAGGATCAGCGAGTAGATGGCAAGATCTGACAAAACTTGAGGAAGCAATCGACTAGGAAGTGATGGCGATGACGTACATATATAGCACCGAAGAGACCAATGTCTTGAGTAGTAGCCATCACCAACGACACACCACCACCAAGCCTTGCCGGTGAGACCGGCAAGGCCATCATCTCCAAATGCCTCAATGGGAACTCCCTCGCAGTCAAGGCGGTGCCTCCATGAAGGAAACGACAACATGGCGTCGTCCCTGCCCGGTCCGGTGAACCAGACATATAGGGTTTTCCCTGACACGGAAGAGTGGAAAGCACCACCAAGCCTAGACCTGGCCTCCAAGGAGGAAGCGACACCCGCGAGCGTCGCCGTGGTCAGCGTCCAAAGCCGCTTCAAAGGTTTTCACCCAGGTCAGAAGAGGGGACGAATGTCACAAGCCAGTAACACCACCACAAAAAGCAGCTTGTCAGTGATGAAGAAGGGGAGTGTTGGCCCCCACCACTCTAGCAACCCAAGCAGGAAGTCGGAGGGTCGTACCACGACGTGGAGAACAAGCTCCGGGGGAAGAGATCGCCCAGACCATCGACCCGTTGTCTGAGCAGCGTGAATGCTGGCAAATCCTATTTTCCGCCGAATGCGGACCCGATCCAGGGCTCCGCACAGGGCAGAGTACCCAGTCAACTAATGGGCCGGCCCGTTGAGCCGTTTTTTCAAAAAAAAATCGGGTTTTCTCATTTTTGCCTTTTTTCTTTTCTGTCTTCTTTTTTAATTGAATAATCTGAACTTTTTAAAATTCGAAATTCATTTCAATTCGTAATTTGTTCCAATTTCGAAATTTCTTCCAATTTGAAAGTTGTTCCATTTACGAAATTTGTTCAATTTTCTAAAAAATCCAATTTCAAAATTTGTTCCATTTTTTGAATTTTTTTCCAATTTCAAAATTTGTTCCAATTCATAATTTGTTTCATTTTCGAAATTTGTTCCATTTTTAAAATTTGTTCCAATTTCGAAATTTGTTCCATTTTTAAAATTTGTTCCAATTTCGAATTTTGTTCCAATTTTCGAATTTTCTAATTTTGTTCCAATTTTTGAAATTTTGTTCCAATTTTAGAAAAATCTAATTTTCGAAATTTGTTCCAATTTCGAAATTTGTTCCAATTTTCCAATTTTCCAAATTTCGAATTCCGTAACAATTTTCGAAATTTTGTTCGAATTTAAAAAAAAATCCAATTTTCGAAATTTGTTCCAATTTTGAAATTTGTTCAAATTTTGAAAGTGGAACAAATTTCGAAAATTGGAACAAATTTGTAATTTGTTCTTTTGAAATTTTGTTCAAATTTAATTTTTGTTCAAGTTCAAAATGTGTCAGATTCTAAATTTGTTCCAATTTAAAATTTATTCGACTTTTTAAATTAGTTCTAAATTAGTTCTAATGCTGTTTTTGAATCTCTTTCAAAAAGAAATAATAAAAAATAGAAAAAAACTGAAGAAGTAGCTTACCTGGGCCGGCCCAACCCGGATCTTGGCGGACCGAAAGAGTTTCTCTGCTGAAAGCGGAGAATAGGAGCTCCCGTGAACTCTCCATGAACGATGCCTCACATAGATGGAGGTGCTTGACGACCGGCCCACGTCAGGCCCGCCTCAGCCCAAATCGAGCCAGTCCATGCCGGTTGTCGCCGCTCAACTCTGAGCTCGCAAACGAGCACTGCCGCATCTTCACGTTGCCTCGTTGAGCCGCTGCGCCACCTAGAGATCCTGCCTTTAGATAAAAGGCATCCCTGCCCGACTTTAAATTAATAAAGCCGCCACCTAGAGATCCTGCCTCGTCAGGGCAACAACCTCCATCTTCGTGCACGAGCCACCTAACACCATCTCTTTGCTCCCAGACACGCCGCATGACTGTGAATACATTCCCTCCACCTTTGGCGGACAGGCACCACCCCCACGCTGGCATCGACAGCGGGAGAGCCGTCTAAGGAGTTTTTTAGGTAGGGTTTGTGGGGGGCTTTGTAGTTGCACGAGCGAGCGAACCGGAGGCACGTCACCTTTTTGACTGCTTACGTGATAAAGAGTAGCTTGAAGCTAGGATCTTCCGTTCTCGAAATAATATGGTGTGAAATTTAATCAAACTTGTAGAAATCCATTTTCACCATAACACGTTCCATTCCAGAGAAGTCACTGTCCTGCTCAACCCTAACCCCAGCGCCGCCTACCTAGGCGACACGAGGGGCGCCACCAACCACCGTCCCTCTACCCCTCCCCCACCACTCTTCCTCTATGCCTTTCGTCGTTGGAGGACCTGCCGGGGAAAGCCAGGAGGTGACGACGTTAGCGGGGACTTCTCCACACGACAGTGACCTTTTTGTCGGAGGCAGCGGTGCAGTTTTCTGGCAGTGTTCAGCGGCGAGGAGCTGCGGGGACCGGCGGAGAGAGTGCCTTGACATTAACTATAGAGAGGTGCAGCCCCCTGCGGTGGTGGCGACCCTACTACAGTGACTCGGACCTCCGAGCCTTCTCGTCCCATCTAGCCCGTGCGGGTCTATAGATCCTCGGCTTCGACAGCAAACTAGTGCGGTCTTGCAATCAGCTCCGATTATTGGGCATCGTGGAGGTGTCGGTGGTAGGCTAGACCCCGCCATCTAGTCTTATCCGAGACCTCGAATAAGGACGGTCCTAGGGTTCCTCTCGCGCCAAGACGAAGATCGCTTGATGCCTGCCATCATTGAGTAGTCTAAGTGTCGAGTTCTAGAAGGCTCTGCCGGTGAACTCCACTGGGCGACGTGCCTGGAGATTATTGGAACGGGTGGTATTCAGTCACGTGCACCCAGTTTTTTCTAACTGCTTGGTTTCAAAGGGAGCGTGGTGAAGCTCCATTGTCTATTGCCATTATGGGACACGTCTTATGGTCTACGATGAAGTCACATGCAGAGAATAGCATGGAAACTGATTTTATGATGACTAGCAATAGTGGTTCGAGCCTTTGTGGCTACGAGGAACTTGCTTGGTGATTTGTTACTCGTAGTAGTGACATTGGCAAGTTAGGGCGACAAGATAGGAGAAGTTCAAAGTCCAAGGTCTAACTTTATTGGGGAAATTTGCTATAGGACACTGCTATTTTTTGGCGTTTGCCAAAACACACTGCTCAATTATGTCTTTGCCAGGTACCATTACAATTTTGTGACACATTTGCCAGAACACACCACAGTGCCAAAAATAGAAAGTTTGGCACTTTTATTTGAGATGACCAGTTTTGAAGAAAATGTGCCAAACTTTCCGTTTTTGGCAATGCGGTGTGTTCTAGCAAAGACACAATTGAGCAGTGTGTTTCGGCAAACGACAGAAAATAACGGTGCCATGTAGCAAATTTTCCCAACTTTATTTGGTTGTGCCTGTCAATGGCCTTGTTGAAGACATTGTTTTCCCATCGAGAATTTTCTTTTAGATCTAAACCTATGATCTATGATCGGGCAACGATGGTGCTTATGCACTGTGTCTTTTTTGGAGGTGTCACTATTTGGAGAAATTGGACTTCTGGTACTGTCTTGGTGGTGCTTGTACTCCTGCTATAAGGAATAGATCACTGAAGCCAGACTTTTTTTATTTCTATAATTCTTCTGTGTGCATCCGTAATATCATTACAGCACCGTGTTGTTGCAGAGTCTGCGTGTAATTAGTATCTTCATGATATTAATATATACTCCTTATTGAAATAATAATAATGCCATGACTTGTCACAAGACTTCCGCGTAGCGTCATCTTATGTGACCCTTTTTAAGGGAAAAATAGCAAATTTGGAATTTGACAATTCTAACCTCAATGGGGTTATGAGGGTAGGGCTAACGGGATTAATCTAAGGTATGGTATCAACACCGTAAATCTTCTCGGATTGAGCCAATTTTTGGCACACGTGTGGACGTTAGTATTTACTGTAATTTGCATCCAGATTTTAGGGTTTCTGTATCAGAAATTACACATTTTTTTTATTTGGAGTACCAAAACTATGTTTTAACTATAGCTACCAAAAAGGCTATGTAAACAAATTCTTTGGAGTTTTTCCTCGCAGCTAGATCACATATAATGACTCCACGCAGAGGTCTTGCATTTTCTTGATATTTTTTGAATTATTTATGCTTGATTTGGGGCCCGCTTTCAACGAAATCGGCAGGATCTTACGTAAAATTCAGAAGATACCTCCGAATGCATCAAAACGAGAGCTGATATGCATATCCCAGGTGGTCTATTATTTATATGGGGTGCTGTTTTGATAGTCGCCTCACAAAAAAACCCGATTATGGCACTCCAAAAATGGAAAACACGCTTTATGTGGAACAAAACGAAAAATGACCTCTATGATGTTCCTCGCCATCCTAAGGGCCACATGCGTGTCCGGTATGGCCTTGTTCCGACATACTATGCCATGATCAGGACCGTACCTAGCTCACTTGACCTAGAAGTCATGCAACCTCGGACTTGGTAGGTCAAGTCTGTAAAGAAACTTTTTGGTAAACTAGTTTTCTCAAGGTTTAATTTTTTCCCTACATCTAGGTGACATAACATGATTCCACGCAAGGAACTCACATTTTTTGATTTTTTGAATTAGTTACGCCTGATTTGGGACCCATATGAAATGATGACGCACGAAAACTCCCGCTCGCAGCCATGCGATGCGTAGTACCGCTTTCACGGTCAAAGGTTAGTGAAGAAAAATGACGTGTTGCGGATCAAAAAATGATTTTTGTAAAAAAAAATAGGAATGCATCTTGATAAGCACTGAAGTGCTAACCTACCCCACTTCTAGTGAAAACGGCAGGAAATTGTGCAGAATTTAGAATATAGCTCTGAAGGTTTGCGTATAGAGAGTTGATATGCGTATTACGGGTGGTCTATTATTTATGTGAGATGTTATTCCCAGCTTTCAAAATGTCTTTTTGGTAGTTGCCTCATAAAAAACTCAATTTTGGCACTATGAAAAATAGAAAATGTAATTTTGGTGGGAAGAAATGGAAAACATCCTCTGTGGTGTTTCTCGCCATCCCAAGAGCCCCGTATGTGTTTGATATTGAATTTTTTGATTCTTTTTAAAAAAAAATTTAAATTTTCCAATTTTATTTGGACTATAGGATTTTTAAAAAATTCGAGATATTTTCTTAAAATTTTGAAATTTATATATTTTTTATTTTTTTGAGTTTTAGTTTTTTAGATTTTTTTTATTTTTTAAAACTTATAGGGTTTTTTATTTTTGATTTTTTTTGAAATTTCTATAAATTTCGAATTTATTTTAGTTTTTTTTTTGAAATTTTTCAAAATTTATACACACATACCAGACTCAAACTACACATATACATACGTAAGGCTTAAGAGGATCTATATGATACTAATATCAATAGGGAATTTAGTAGCGTAGGGTAGCTCATTCAAGTAGAACTTAAAACTTAAACGTGATTGGTCTCGAGCAATCTGAGGATAGGTAACTAAGTGGGAAGTCGTCATTTTGGTGTGATTTGAGGGATGGTCCTAGTGTGTTTAAATGTTCAATAAATTCAAATATTTGGGTTGTTTTGGATTATTTCGATTCTTTATAAAATTATTATTTATTTTATCAATTTTTATTTTTTTTGAATTTTAAAACTTTACAGATGCCCCACAGTGAAATATTACTAGTCGTGCGGTATGCTGGCACACGGTCCATTCGCCACGAGTAATAGAATTAGGTGCGCCATAGGTAGCCTTTTTCCTAGTAGTGCCTGATGCGGTGTTTGCGCCAACACCACGCCAGGTCCACCACCAACCTCAAACCACCCACTGGCGCATGGGCCATTGCCGAAGCATGCCACCAACAGAGGAAAGGAGTAGGGCCGCCACCCCACCATACCTCACCAGACGAGCCACTCGGAAGCCCCAACTCGTCATCACTACTACGCCAAGCACACCGCTGGAGCAGCCAGCAATGACGGCAATGAGTAGGCCAGGGGGCTGGGCTACATGGTGCCGGGGGCGCTGCAGGGCGGCCCTAACAAGCCGCACATGGATGGTGGTGAAGAGAGGATTTTTTAGATAAAAGGCCCAACGTTAAATTATTAACGCCATCAACGACGACATTGATACAAGATCTTACATGAAAGAACTGCACACACACACACACACACACACACACACACACACACACACACACACACAAGATAGGCCTACCGAAGAGGCTACCACCGGAGTCAAGAGCATAGATCACGACCACAAAGGAGACTACACTGGGGAGGAAAATTAAACGCTAGGCGGGCAGGGTTGTCGGGTCGGAGCTCACCCTAGAGCTCGGGTGTGCCAACAAACGCTGCACGGTGCCAAGAAAACAACTTTGACGACGTCAACAGGAGCCGAACACCACCGTCAACAGATTGCAACAAAGGAAACTCTAGGAAGGACCAAATGAGGAACGTCGAGGGTGCAGAACACATAACAAGCCTTTCCGAAGAAAGCACGTCGGAGAGACTCCGCCACACCTCCTACGGAGAGCCATGCGCCAGGGACTCCAAGGCAGCGTCTTCAAGAAGAACATGACGCAGGAAGTGTCGTCGCTGCCCGATCCGAAGATCTTGGGCTTTCACCCGGAGCACATAGAGGACAACAAGCAACCACACAACGCCTTCAGGAATGGAACGGCGTCCACAAACGTCGCCATTGTGGCCCAGGCAAGGGTTTCCCCTCGGCAAAGCTCCCTGCCTACTACACGAGGTACGATCCGTCGCCGAAGCGACACGTGGATCATCGCTCCCACACACCGCTAGACAGAACCATGCCGTCCTCCCAACCGTGGCGACCAGCCAGCACCAGCTTCTGGCTCGCCCGCCAATCAACAATGCTCCCACCTTCCAGGGTCATTGCCTCGATGTCCCAGCTCTGCGCACCGGTGAACTGGAGGAACCGAGATCCGCCGCCACGAGGACACTGACCTGCCACACCACGCCACCATCGAAGGGAACAAGAACCTCTGGCCAGAACGGTGAACATGCAACCTCCGCGGCTGCCGGCGCCCTCAGGTAGAGATCGATGGGTTTCCAAGGGGCTTAGGCCCCTGCCCTAGCCCAAGCTCGATCCTAGCAGATCTTAGCCGCTGCACCACCCACCGCACCTCGAGGGCCTCCTTGCAGGACCGCAGCTCGTCGCGCCGCCGCTAGGCCAAGAACTCTTGCCAACCTTACATGACCACTGCCAGCCCGCCCATTGTCGAGCTTGCGCCGCCCGTAGAGGAAGCCACGCCGGAGCACTGTCGCCGCGCCGAGAACGCCAGAACCCACGCAGCCACCGCGCGGCCATCGAGCGGCCGCCGCGCCCTCGTCGACCGAAGCATCCCGTTCCACCACCTGCACGAGGGGGAGAAGAGGTCCTGTCGTTGCCCGCGACCCCAGGGCTTTGCTCGGTGATGCCCTCCGACGGCAGCGAGGGAGGGGGAGGAGGGAGGACGGTGGCGACACGCTAGGGTTTGCTCGCCCTGCCGCTCGCGGGAGCGGGCAGGACGAAGCGTTTTTTCGCCAAGAGGGGGGTTGTTGGCAGCGGAGCTTGGAGAGAAGAGGAGCCGCGAGCTCAGCAATGGCTCTGCTTCGTAGGTCCTAGCTCGGGTGGAGTGAGGAGACGAAGGGGATTCTGGGTCTAGTGTCACTGGTGGCCGAGCTGCCAGGAGCTGGGAGATCCAGTTATGCCAGGGGCCGTTCGGCTGGAGCGAGAGCGCCCGACCGCGAGAGCCTAAGGGCACCTGGATTCAAGCTTGTATCACACAACAAAATGACCACGGCCTATGGAATGTGTGGAGGTTCCCGGCGTAGAGGTGAGTCACCGGGAGATGTAACTTATAGGTGTTGGCCGACCACAGCGTCGTGGTTACCTCCGTGGAGTCGCCTTCTAGACGTGTAACAAAACTTCCCCTCTTTCGAGCTTAATATAATGACTACTGCGCGTTCTCGAAAAAAAACACAGCAAAACGATAATCATGAAATGATCATGCGGGTTTTTGCTAGGATATGATCTGCACTATGATTGTCGCGATAAGCTAACTCATTTCGAAAAGAATAAAATGCCGATTATTTTGCATCGATTGATGCATGAAACCATATCTAGGACAAGTTACAGTTTGGTAATTAAGCTGCACACACACACACATATAGTACGTACTCACTCTACAGAGACCGCTGCCGATTTGATCTGCGTTTTTGTTACGGTGGGAGCAGCAGGAGCATCCACAGGCTTCTTGCCCTTCTCCCTCAGCTTGGCCATGGACTCCTTCATGGCCTCCTTCCTCTTCCTGCTCGCCATAACTTTGGCTTGCACGCCGCTCATGTTGGGGTCCTTCTTCTCCTTCTCCTCTGTCGGCGGCGGGGGCGCTCGCCTCTTGGACGCCGCCGGCGCCGCGTCGACGTGGCCCAGCAGTGTGCCGGCTCCGGCGGCAGCGATCATCACGCCGTGCAGAAACGCCCTGCCACAATTCGCAAGAACATATCCCAGATGTGTAAAATGCTGTCAGAAACGAATGCACAACACAGTTTCAAAGAGAAGAAGAATTTGAGACTGCCGGGAACCTCCTTGTTTCGCATTGCGGTCGAGCGCTGCCGCTTCTCTTCTTCGGAGCGGCATTTGGAGCCGCGCCGACGGCGGCGTGCTGCGCGGCGGTGGGGGCGTGGAGGGGCGCCATGAACTTGCTTGCTCGCCTTGCTGGGACGGATGTGCAGGGGCCACTACTGGCATAAGCGTGTCTCAAACTGTGGATGCGACCAAGGGAGGGGGATAGAGATGGCCCCGCGCGGGCGATTCCCATTGGCTGCAGGGTCATGACATGGATAAGGTACCGTAGCATATGCCATTGTTGTGCCACGGAGTTTCAGTGGTTCTGCCCTGTCTTTGTCTTGAGAAAACAACACGTGTAGGGCACAAGCAGATTGACATCCAGTGGTTGCATGGGCCTATACACGGTACGCCCTTGGATTGTGTATGGGAGAAAGCCCTAACCAAAGCCCATACGAACTGGGCTGGTACCCGTGAACACTTTAGATATGGAGATTCTCCCCCTCAAAAAATATATGGAGAATCTACCTTCCTATTGTTCATTATTTGTCTTTTCTAACGGTTTTTTTAGTTTTTCTCCGCCTAGCAAAATGCCAACGCGTTGCTAGTATGAAAAGAACAAAGACGATATTTCTATAGATTCTCAGCCAATATGTATTTTTACAATGTGCAAGTTTAGCATTATATGCATTCTTGCACTATCGATGTAAACATATTAAAGCTATGATAAATTGTTTTTCTTTTTCATTTTCTGTAAAAGTTGTGTAAAATTATCTAACAAATGCGTATAAAATAATTGCAAGGACCTCTGACATAAAAAACCTTCCAGACCCCTTAGGCCTCGTTTGGCAGCCCGGTTTTTAGATGTATTCGTGTGTATATTACCGGCCCAGTCCGTTACTCGAAAATACACTTCACAGCCTATTTGGTAGCCCGGTATTCAGAAGTGTAAGCCCGAGAGAAACCTAAGATACACGTCGGGTCGACGGGTTTTCTAGACGCGAGGAGGGTCAAGCGTTTCTTCCACTCGCGCGGCGGCGGCGGCCGAACGAGCTCGCGATGGAGACCAACGTGACGAAGACGACCCTCACCACCACCTCCCCACAAAGCAAGATCCCACCACCACCTCATCCGCACTGCCGCCAGATCCCGCCGCCGCCTCCTCGCGGTTCCGTCGGCCGCCAGATCTCGGCACCGCCTCCTCTCCGTCCTCTCCAACGCCATCTCCCACAGCCGCCAGCAGTTCGTTGACGTTGGGAAGCTGACTTTCACTCCGGTGTGTTCTCTTTCAACCCCACTACTTGTAGGTTCTTGATTGGTGGTTGTGCCATGGATTAGGGTTCTTCCACCAGAGAGAGAGGGATACCAGTGAGAAACTTGTTTGATCGTGCGTGCACTGTGCTGGGATGGGAAACCACAGGCTATCTGGTTGGTGATGGTCCGATAATCCAAGGAGTGGGTATACCTCAATGGCATGGCTCCACGAGTCATTTTGCACTTGTGTGTCAAACTATGGATTATGGATGATTCGTGGAGTATTTTAGTTTAGTTTTGCAATATTCTGCTGATTCTTTTCTGTAACTTTGTTGTGGTTTATCTGACATTCAACAGTTAATTGTGCTAACTTGCATTGGGTAATTTCTTACTACCATGATAGGTCTGAGTCATAAAATTTTATTTCTTAAGGGCAACTACGGCAAGCCTGTTCAAACTTTTTTTACTTTTTAAGATTACAATTGTGTCGACGCACACATTTGATACCCATTAGCAGCAGTTTGTTCAGGAGTAGATAACCAATGCTAGGCAAGATCCTATGTCCAGTGGCAAGATATGTGTGGTCTGGTTCATCAAAGATAGGTTATTGTATAGAGTTAGTCATTATTAGATTTATTTGATCACATAATATATTGAAATAGCACTATTAAGTAGATTTAAAGCTGTTGCTCTTCTCAAACAGTGGGTGATTCTGCGTGTGATTTATTTGATCACATAACATATTAAAATAGCACTAGATTTTTTGACTACAATCTGTTTAATCTTGCAGACTATTGAACAAGTTCCAACTTACATATTATGCATCTATTTTTTTTCAGGAACCCAAGCCTTATTGGTTTTCAAGAATCGAAGAGGAGGAGACTCCACGAGGCTAGGATCCTGTGCCTAACCCTTGGAAAGGTAAATCAATTCTTAATTTTGCGCTTTCATTATTGTGTAGATAGCATACTTGGTTTATGCTTTTTTGTTGTTGTTGATCCTGTACTACATGTTTTGCTTCATTGGTAGAATGGATCCACAAATCATAGAACGTATTAGAAAGAGGAAAGCTGATGATAAAGATGAGTTGATGTTCTTTATTATTCCAGCACTGTACGTGCATCTTAGTACAGTGGAAAAAAATATACGGCATCCCTCCTTTCTATATGGCAAGCGAAGAGTCAGGGAAATCCTTGGTGGTCATATTAAAAACTGTCTGGTAGCTTTTAGAATGGAACCGCACATCTTTATGTGGCTGGCAAATTATCTTAGAGATGAAGGATTGCCATCAGATACTAGGCTCAAGGTGGAAGAGAAACTTGTGTTCTTTCTTTATATGATCTCACATAATGCTTCCTATGAAGATTTGCAACTAAAGTTTCGGCATAGTGGGTGGTCATTCAGCAAATACATCAAGCAATTCTTTGATATAATTCCACTTTTGACAAGACAATTTGTGAGGCCACAGTTCGTTAACGAGCCACACCCAAAGATTGCTATGGACCAATGTTGTCAGAATCGCGACTCAGATCTTAGAATCGGCCGACTTTACGATTCTACTTGTTGGAAATGATTCAAAACGTAACCTGGGTCGTTTTTGCTGAGTCGACGTAGAGTCGCGGTCTGAGTCGTTGGATCGTATAAAATCGCATGGTGAGTCAGAAACGTGAACGACTCTTACTCAAGCTCTGATCCAGTCCTATTTTTTAAGATGGACGGCCAACATGCCATGTGCTAACCCTATTAAGTCAAACGTCCTGGCACATACGATCTAGTTTGTGGCGGCTGTGCCTATCTCTCTCTCCCTTGATCTTCTCATCTACATCTGACACAAATTATGAGATCCATGCCAAGGTCATAAGAACGTGGAGAAGAAAAGAGGCTGCCGAGGAGATCACAAGGTACTCCACTACACACGTAATTGAGGTCAGCTTTTTCTATTGTTTATTTTATTTAAATCAGATCTGGGGTGGCGTGAAGGGTTGCATGCATGCATGCAGCAACAAATCGATTTGTAGTTGGCTTAAAGTAGTAGATAGTAATTATCTAGCTAGCTAGCTTATACATGATCCTTATTTCTAATTAGTGTTACATAATTTTTTCATGATTATTTGTTTTAGGGTAATATTTCAACTGGCAGTAGAACGAAAAGGAAAAACGCTCCTAGAAATCGGTCTGACATCGGATGGGGTCATGGAGAGGAAGTTGACAGTGAAAAGAAAACCATCAAATGCAGATATTGCTCTGTCACTAGAGGAGGAGGGTTATATAGGTTGAAGCATCATTTGGCAGGGACTCACTTTAATGTAGAGCCATGTACGAAAGTACCTGATGATGTCCGAGTAATGTTCTTGAAGCTTTTAAATTGCCAAGAAGAAGAGACTGATGCAAAGAAGAGGAAAATAGAAAGGATAGCAAGCGGTTCTCAAGAACAAAATACTCGAGTAGAGAATGACCAAGGTCAAGATGGAGATTATTCAGCTAACAAGGGTAAAGCCCAGACAACTGTGAATCAGTTCTACAAAAAACACAGGAGAGAGAAGAGATTTGCATTCAGATTTGCCGTTTTTTCTATACCTCCGCCATTGCATTCAATGCCGTCAAGAATCCAGAATTTGTAAAGATGGTTCAGATGATAGGAAAATATGGTAAAAATCTAAAGCCTCCATCTTACCATGAAATAAGAGTAAAATATCTCAAGCTAGAAGTTCAAAGAACAATGAATCTGGTTGCTGAATTTAAAGAAGAGTGGAAAAAGACCGGTTGTACAATTATGTCTGATGGCTGGACCGATAGAAAGAGGATCCATATGCAATTTTTTGGTGAACAGCCCAAAGGGTACTGTCTTTTTGGCCTCTGTTGATACTTCTGATATTTCCAAAACAGCCGACAAAGTTTTTGCAATGCTAGATGATGTTGTTGAGATAGTAGGAGAGGATAATGTTGTGCAAGTTGTGACTGATAATGCGGCTAACTACAAGGCAGCTGGTGATCTATTGATTGAAAAGAGAAAAAAGTTATTCTGGACAACATGTGCTGCACATTGCATTGATCTAATTCTTGAAAATTTTGAGAAAAGTATTAAGATGCACACCACAACAATCGCAAAGGGCCGGAAAATCTGCACATATATTTATTCGAGAAGAGTGCCACTTAGTTGGCTGAGAGAGTTCACTAAAAAGACATTATTTTTTGCTTGTTCATAGGTGGAGATGATCTTGGATTGGACCAAGATCTTGATGGCTATGACTTCGACAACTACAATCGTGAAGATGGCGATGACGACAACAATTAAGCTCCTTCTACACCTAAGAGGCAGTACTAGTGTTATACCATCCACAACCGATGAAGAATAATATTTTAATAATATTTGGTCAGTCTGAACGTGCACATTTGTGCCAATGTCCTTATGAACCTCTACGTTTGAGACCTATCATGTATGCTAAATTCTATTTATGGTTGTGCACTTATTCCATTTAAGTTGCGATATATTACTTTTTTCATTCTCATATGGAATAAACACTCATAACCCTTTATTAACTTATGGAAATATTAAAAATCCAGAGTTGGTAGAATCTTAGATTCTACGACTCGATTCTACGATACGATTCTATCGGAGCATTTCCGATCCGATTCAGAATCACGATTCTGACAACTTTGCTATGGACAATCGTTTCTTTCCATATTTCCAGGTTACAATCTTTCTTTGACCCATATAGCTTCTAGTTCTTCTCTTTGACACTTATACATCTAGGTTCCAATTCTTTTCATTGACACTCATTCATACTTCAATGCAGAACTGTTTAGGAGCCATAGATGGTTCTCATGTGCCCATCACTATGACTTCTAGTCGTCAAGCTCCATGGAGAAATAGGAAAGGGACGCTTAGCCAAAATGTTATGATAGCATGTGATTTTGACTTGAACATAACAACTATTTCATGTGGCTGGGAAGGTTCCGCAACAGACGCTCGAGTTCTCAGTTCCGCAATACTCAAGGGCTTCAAAGTACCAGAAGGGAAATTTTATTTAGTTGATGGTGGCTATGCGAACACACAAAATTTTCTTGCACCCTACCGGCGTGTGCGGTACCACTTGAAAGAGTTTGGGCGTGGCTATGATGACCAACATGATAATATAGATCCGGCCGACTATGTGAACCTACCCAATGGTGATGACAACCATGTAGAGTACAACGAACAAGACAACTACATCCTAGGGAACAATCTGAGAGACCAAATAGCTATGCAGATGTGGAATGATTACCAACTTGAGTAGCTAATATCCTAGGGAACAAGTCTCAAGTGGAGCATGAACAAGTAGGTGCTGTTGAAAGGAATAGGTCACAAGCAGGTGAGGTCGAAAGGAACAAGTCACAAGCAGCTGCTATCAAAAGGAACAAGTCACAAGCAGGTCCCTCAAGAGTGGATCCTAAGAAGAAGAGTGCAGATGGTATAGTTGGAGTGATGGAAAGATTAGTACAAATCAAAGAAAAGGAAGCCAAAAAAGAAGTCGCACAAGAATTCACAATCAGCAGATGCATGGAGGCGTTGAAGACCTTGGAAGGTGTCACACCTGATGAGAAGATAACGGCTTTGGATGTCTTCAGTAATGCTCACAACCGGGAGTTTTTTGTTAATCTGGTTGAAGATAAAGATGGCACAGCAATTCTATGGTTTCGCAGGCAGTTAGCTAAGTTAACTTGAGGTACAATCTTTTCTGTTGTGCATTTTCAAGTTCTAGCAGCATCATGCATGATCATTTTGGTAATCTGAATGGTTAGCAACAACTTATTAATTTCCTGTTTAGGAAAGTGAGTAAGTAGACCTGTGTGTGGCTATTTTTTATGGCCAGTATATAGCACTGCATAAAGAAAGAGACTGGCTACCCAGCGAGCTATATAGACGGGTAGTGAGCATCCTTCTATCTGAGAGTAAGTAGGGGCATGTTGTTTCCTGCATAAAGAAAGAGACAGGCATGTTGTTTCCTGTTTTTGTCATCCAAAGGTTTGGTATGCGGCTTTGTCAAGTTCTCTGAAAATTTAGGTGTTCTTCTGTTCCTTCCTGTGTCAGTATGCCGCTGTGATCAAGCATGAAACTGGTTCTTTGCTTGTAGCTGAAGGGAATATGCCCGAGAGGCAATAATAAAATGGTTATTATCATATTCCATGTTTATGATAAATGTTTATTTCTCATGCTAGAATTGTATTAATCGGAAACATTAATACATATGTGATTAATAAACCAAAAAGGTTCCTAGTAAAGCCTCTCTTTTATACTAGCTCGTTGATTAACCGATGATCAAGGTTTCCTGATCATGAACATTGGATATTGTTAATAACGGGGTCATATCATTAGAAGAATGATGTGATGAACACTCACACCCATAGTATGAATAGCAAAACGATCAAGTCATCAAGTTCATTTCTATATCAAACTCATGCGAAGTAGTTCTAATCCTTAGACCATGAGATCATGTTAATCACTGATACCGGAAGGGTACTTTGATGATATCAAACGTCACACCGTAATAGGGTGATTATAAAGGTTGATTTGGGTACTCTGAAAGTATTAGTTGAGGCTCATGGATCAAGAGTGGGATTTGTCCATCCGGATGACGGAAAGATATTCTCTGGGCCCTTCTCGGTGATATTGCATTGGAATCGCTTGCAAGCATGTGACTAGGTCACAGGAATGCATTATCACGGAACGAGTAAAGAGACTTGTCGGGAACGAGATTGAACTAGGTATGGTTGATACCAAATGATCGGATCTCGGACAAGTAATAATATCGCGAGACAAAAGGAATTAACTATGTTCGTTACTGGTTCACACGATCACTAGTTCATCGTTGAGTAAGTGGGAGTCATCATGGATTTCCAGATCCCGCTGTTGATTATTGATCGGAGAGGAGTCTCGATCATGTCCATGTTATTCACGAACCGTAGGGTGACACACTTAAGGTTCGCCGTCGTCTTTGAGTGGATACGATACTCCGATCGAATTACAGGACAGCATGAGGGTTGTTTCTGAAAAGCACCGAAACTATTTCGGGATATCGAAATAACTCAAGGGTGTATTTGTTAATGTTTGTTAATTGAATGAATTAACAAATATTAAAGAAATAAAAATGTTTTATTAAATCAATAAGTGTGAATTTTAATTAGCATGAATGTCATGCAAAATTAAAATGGGGGTTACCTCATGTTGATGAGGGAGTTACCACCATGAAGGGAATGAAGAGGGAGTTATCACCATGAAGAGGAGGAGGGCCTCCTTGGCCGGCCACCCCTTGGGGGCTGCCCCTCCTCCCCTATATATACCCCTCCCTCTCCTCCATGTCACACACTTCTTGATCCTTCCCTCCCTTGCATAGTTGCTGCCCACTTTCTGTCTTGGCTTAGCGAAGCTCTGCCGGAATTGTAGTTCGTAGTTTATACACTTGGAGAAGTGTGTGGTGGAGTGTCCGGCGGATCCCTTCTTCCGCTGCCCCGCTGGACCGAGGGCGTGGAGGAGTCGACGTCGAGCTATACGTGTGACCGAGCACGGGGGCGCTGCCACTTGTGGCGCCGTGTACACGATCTTGTGATCGTCAAGTGAACCACTACGTCGACTACGTCAAGTGAACAACTACGTCGACTACGTGCGTCTACATCGACTCTCCATCGTCAACGTTTGTGCGGGAACGTAATCTCCGCTTACGGTCGTCGAGGGTTAGTCTCCGTTGCTACCATCTCGTAGAGTTTTCTTGGCTAGTTTTGTGTTCATGCGTAGGAAATTTTTTGTTTTCTATGCTACGAACCCATCAGTGGTATCAGAGCCATCTCTATGCGTAGTTGGTATGCACGGTTAGAACACATGTGGATGTGGACGTTGATGATCATGTTATTGCAATTTATTTGGTATTTTGGATCATAGTGGCATAGTGGGATTGAAGCTGCCCGAGACTAACCTTACGTGACCACGTTTACGAGACTTGTCCCACACTTGACATGCTTCGGCATATGTGGCTTTGCGGGTGTACGTTTCTCCCACTATAGTTATGATCTATTTTACAAATAGTTGTTAATAATATTTTTATCACCGTTGTGGTTACATGTTCGTAGGTAAGAACGGTTCTTCCTAGAAAGCCCCAAACCACGTAAAATATGCAAGACAAATTAGAAATGTCTAACTTGTTTTTGCAGGGCATGTGATGTGATATGGTTAAGTTGTTTATGTTACAAATTGTATGCGATGATCCTTTTTGTAAGTTATAAACAACCGGCAGGAGCCATATGGTTGTCTTTACATTTAAATGGCCTGCGTGCCAAATATATATATCCAAGTGATATATTGTAATGGAGGAAGACAACTAAGGTGGCGCTCCATGGACCTTGGTGCTACGCCGGTGGGATGATGGAGATCATACCATGACGCACAAGATGGAGATCGAATGCGTGAAGGACCATATCATATCACATTATATATGCATGTGATGTTTATCCTTTTATGCATCTTATTCTGCTTGGATTTGATTGCGCGGTAGCATTATAAGATGATCCCTCTCACATAAATATCAAGATAAAAATGTGTTCTTCCATAGCATGCACCGTCAAGAAAGTTCGTCGTTTCGAGACACCACGTGATGATCGGGTGTGACAGACTCTACGTTCACATACGACGGGTGTAAAACAGTTTTACACACGCGAGTGCTATGGTTCTACTTGGCGAGCCTAGCATGTACATACATGGCCTCGGAATACGAACCGAAAGGTTAAGCATGAGTCATATGGTTGATATGATGAACATGGTGATGTTCGCCTTTGAAACTATGTCGTTGCACGTGATGATCAGTTGCGGTATAGTGAATTTGGTTCGTGTAATCACTTAAGAAAACTAAGAGGGATGTTGTTTTTAAGTGGGAGTTCACCTAGTAATTTTGAATTATAGAACTCCATTTATCATGAACTAAATCAAAGTGAATTTGCATAGTTTGTTGTAGTTATTGGCATCCGTTTACTACCTTGCGATTAGCTATAATTGAGATAATAGAACTATAGAATTCTGGATGTTAACTTTACGAACTGGTATCGTATTGTTTGAATGTCAATCTAAAGTTTAAAGTCCTATTGCAAACTTTTAGCAAACCCTTGTTACTCGATAAAATTTAATAAGTAGTATTAAATCAAGAGTAACAATTCTAGTGTTAGTATCTAAGTATCACACTTGTCTCCATGATCCTTGATATTCAAAAGTTGTTTTTAGTATCAAGGTTATCTAGGAGTTGAAAGAATTGTTTCATAAACTATCATGTGTGGAAGATATTGTGATATCTGAAACAATGTTTGGTTGCAAAGTGATAGAGTATAATTTAGTAAGACACATGTTCTCATATTGTATGAGAATTTGTAAAGATTGGAGACGCTAGGCGTCCAAATCTCCTAAAAAGGTTTTGGGAACTAACATTATACTCACAATTCGTCCTCATGAGCTATAGTAGCTTGATCATGAAAGTTGTCATGATAGGATGAATAGAAGATGTAGGTAAAATGTTTACTACACTGAAAGATTACTAAAGAATGGAATTTGGAAGAACACCAAATATTTGATTATGGTGATCTACTTCAAAGTGTGAGTCCAAGGGTATTAGTGTTTGACTAATCATGCCTTGAACTATGTGCCATGTGTATGGCGCCACTATTGATGTTGATAGATTCTTCTAGAAGGAAAAGAATTGCTGAAAGATAATCCAAAATTTATTCTGGCGGAAAAGAAAAGACTAGAAATGTCCAGCTCAGGTATATAGAAGATATACATGTTATGGGTGTATTCGTTGCTTGTTAAAACAATGTGGTTCTTGGGTATTTGATACTAAATTGGTTGGTATGAACTGTCATACAAACAACGCAATACAAGAACTACAATGGCCTAATTAACTAGCAAATGAATATCAGATGATTCTCATCGAAAACAAATAAAGTGTTATTGTGTTTCGTTGGAATTAAACCTAGCCTTCAAGATTTATTTGAATAATTGTTATTTTGTTCTGGTATTATGAGAACAATGGTTGTTCAAATTATTACCGCATTCATAAAAGATGAATGAACGCTTATCTTGTTGGAGAAATCACATCCATAACACTGATGCTAAAAATGTCTTAAGACAAATGATTAGAAGATCACTTATGAGTGACACCACCGTTTAAATCATATTGGAAAGTGAACATGAAGAAACTCCATGTTGATGGGATTTTGGAGTCTTTTGATTTTGAATCAATTGACGCTTGTGAAAATTTCCTAGAGATGATTAAAACTCTGTTTGTAGGCCAAAGAAGAACGGATGACTAACTTATTGGATATTGTACATGTTGATGTATATAGTCCATTATGTGTAGCCGTGTGTGGTGGATCTTTGAACTTCATTTACTTTAACCAAGGATTTGAGTAGATATATGTGTATATTTACTTGATAAGGAAGAAGTATGAAATATTTGAAAAATGTTCAAAGTATTTCTAGATGAAGTTGAAAATCATTGTAACAAGAGAATAAAGAATTTATGATTTGATCATAAAGGAAGATATTTGAGTTACAAGTTTAGCAAACACCTAAAAGTTGAGGAATCATTCCATAGACTTGTATTTCTCGAAACACCATAGGAGTATGGAGTGTTCGAGAGATGAAATCAAACTTTGTTTGACATCGTTGAATCAAAGGTGTCGTCTATAAAACTGCCATTATATTTTAAGGAAAAGCTTTAGAGACTACCGCTTTTTACACTGAAAAGAGCGCCATCATGATCCATTGAAATGACACCATATGAGATATGGCATGGGATAAAACCCAAGTTGTCTTTTCTGAAATTTTGGTATGCTAGGCATATGTAAAATGTTTACAACCAAAGTCGGATAAATACGTCTTTGTAGGTTATCCCTAAGTAACTATTGGGTATTCCTCCAGAACACTGAAGACAAAAGTGTTTGTCGCTGAAAAACGACAAGTTTCTTGAGAAGGAATTTTTCGCAAAAAGTCAAGTGGGAGGACAATAGAACTTTGATTGGGTTATTGAACCTAAGCTATATGTGCTGAGTAGCGCAGCGCCGGGAAGTGTCCCGGAGGCGGCCACAATGCGCATGGATACAGTACCTCAAAAGTTGTGGTCATAGATATCTAAGTTCCTATTGAACCGCGTGAGTCGGGTAACAATCAAATAGTTAGATTTGAGAATGAATCATTATTGTTTGACAATGATGAACCGACTGCATGCAAAGAAGCAATGATGGGCCCTGACTCCGTCAAATGGCTATAAGCCATAAAATCCATGATACTTCCATACACGAGAAATCAAGTTTCTGAACTTGGAAGACCCTCAGAAGGCATGAAGCCTAATGAACGTATTTGGATCTATAAACACAGACATGGATGTTTAACATCTTTGAAATAGTCGACACATCGTTAAAAGAGTTTACGATTGTGTTCAATGAGTTGACTATGACAAGATTTGATCTTTCATAGCGATATTTTGTCTAGAAGGATTACTGTAGCAACCACTACATTTGCCAAGTTTGGTATATGTTAGTTGAACAAACAAGACAACATTCTTCTAATAGAATGGTTACCTAGGACATGTACATGACATGGTCCAATGGGTTTTGTAAATTCAAAGGATGCTAAAAGGCATGCAAACTTCAATGGTTGAAGTAAGCATCGCGGAGTTGGAATATTCACCGTGATGAAATAATTAAAAGGTTTAGTTTCATCAGATACGATGAATATGCTTGCATTTGCAAGAAATTAAGTGGGAGCGCTGAGACATATTTTCAGTACATTATGTAGAAGACATATTGTTAATTGGAAATGATGTATCTTTTATTGGCATAGGTTAAGAATTTCATTAAAATTAGATTTCAATGAAAGACTTAGGCAAAACCAAAATATTGGGTCTCGATGTCTATATAGATAGATCGAGGTACCAATATGGTTGTGCCAAAGTACATAGATGAAATATTGAATGAAGTTCAATATGGAAACGATAAGAAAAGTTCTTGTCGCATGGAAGAGGTTGAAACAAGATTCAGGTGTTTTTTGACACTTGATGAGTGAAGCCACATGAATGATTTGATCGATCATGTATATCATGATATGTACATATCCAGATATGTCCTGTGCTCTAAATGTTATGAGCATATACCAGAGTGATAAATATCATAAGATGATCACTGGACAATAGTAAAGATATCCTTATGTGCTTTGGAAGGACTAAGGATATATATTGTGTATGACAAAGTGACACATAGTTCATTGTAAAGTGTTACATTGATACTAAGTTTGTCACAAGATACAATTAAGTTTATCTCAATTTTAGCTATATGTTTAGGTGGCACAATGTAATGGAAGAAAGTTCCATGATGGATTTGGATGAGTTCCAAAGTTAAGACATTGTGATGGATTCTACAACAAAGGTTGAGTATATGGCTACTTTAGAAGTAGCAAAAGAGGGAATTTGTGTCAAGAAGTTTGTTATCAAACTAGGTGTAGTTCCAAGCTGGCTATTACTATGAAGATCTATTGTGCGACAATAGTGACAACATGATTTCAGCTAAAGGAACTAAGGTCTCACCAAAGGACCAAATTTATACCCAACTATCTCATTTGAGAAATGAGTGATGCGTAGAGACGCAAAGACATGCAAATACACACAGAACTGAAAGTGTCAGATCTGGAGATCAGATTAACCACATGCAACGCGTATGGATAACACGTGAATGCCATAAGTGTTATATACGCAAGTATCTACTAGATTATTGACTCTAGTGCAAGTGGGAGACTGAAGGGAATATGCCCGAGAGGCAATAATAAAATGGTTATTATCATATTCCATGTTTATGATAAATGTTTATTTCTCATGCTAGAATTGTATTAATCGGAAACATTAATACATATGTGATTAATAAACCAAAAAGGTTCCTAGTAAAGCCTCTCTTTTATACTAGCTCGTTGATTAACCGATGATCAAGGTTTCCTGATCATGAACATTGGATGTTGTTAATAACGGGGTCATATCATTAGAAGAATGATGTGATGAACACTCACACCCATAGTATGAATAGCAAAACGATCAAGTCATCAAGTTCATTTCTATATCAAACTCATGCGAAGTAGTTCTAATCCTTAGACCATGAGATCATGTTAATCACTGATACCGGAAGGGTACTTTGATGATATCAAACGTCACACCGTAATAGGGTGATTATAAAGGTTGATTTGGGTACTCTGAAAGTATTAGTTGAGGCTCATGGATCAAGAGTGGGATTTGTCCATCCGGATGACGGAAAGATATTCTCTGGGCCCTTCTCGGTGATATTGCATTGGAATCGCTTGCAAGCATGTGACTAGGTCACAGGAATGCATTATCACGGAACGAGTAAAGAGACTTGTTGGGAACGAGATCGAACTAGGTATGGTTGATACCAAATGATCGGATCTCGGACAAGTAATAATATCGCGAGACAAAAGGAATTAACTATGTTAGTTACTGGTTCACACGATCACTAGTTCATCGTTGAGTAAGTGGGAGTCATCATGGATTTCCAGATCTCGCTGTTGATTATTGATTGGAGAGGAGTCTCGATCATGTCCATGTTATTCACGAACCGTAGGGTGACACACTTAAGGTTCGCCGTCGTCTTTGAGTGGATACGATACTCCGATCGAATTACAGGACAGCATGAGGGTTGTTTCTGAAAAGCACCGAAACTATTTCGGGATATCGAAATAACTCAAGGGTGTATTTGTTAATGTTTGTTAATTGAATGAATTAACAAATATTAAAGAAATAAAAATGTTTTATTAAATCAATAAGTGTGAATTTTAATTAGCATGAATGTCATGCAAAATTAAAATGGGGGTTACCTCATGTTGATGAGGGAGTTACCACCATGAAGGGAATGAAGAGGGAGTTATCACCATGAAGAGGAGGAGGGCCTCCTTGGCCGGCCACCCCTTGGGGGCTGCCCCTCCTCCCC
The DNA here is from genome assembly GCA_007115705.1 of Dactylis glomerata. Taxonomy (NCBI): domain Eukaryota; kingdom Viridiplantae; phylum Streptophyta; class Magnoliopsida; order Poales; family Poaceae; genus Dactylis; species Dactylis glomerata. The sequence goes on along the minus strand of QXEO01000350.1, from coordinate 606,778 downwards.
TATATATACCCCTCCCTCTCCTCCATGTCACACACTTCTTGATCCTCCCCTCCCTTGCATAGTTGCTGCCCACTTTCCGTCTTGGCTTAGCGAAGCTCTGCCGGAATTGTAGTTCGTAGTTCATACACTTGGAGAAGTGTGTGGTGGAGTGTCCGGCAGATCCCTTCTTCCGCTGCCCCGCTGGACCGAGGGCGTGGAGGAGTCGACGTCGAGCTGTACGTGTGACCGAGCACGGGGGCGCTGCCACTTGTGGCGCCGTGTACACGATCTTGTGATCGTCAAGTGAACCACTACGTCGACTACGTGCGTCTACATCGACTCTCCATCGTCAACGTTTGTGCGGGAACATAATCCCCGCTTACGGTCGTCGAGGGTTAGTCTCCGTTGCTACCATCTCGTAGAGTTTTCTTGGCTAGTTTTGTGTTCATGCGTAGGAAATTTTTTGTTTTCTATGCTACGAACCCATCAGTAGCTAGATTCTGTTACCTCTAGAAATAAAGTTTCATATTTGTAACACATTCCATGTTCAGATTCTTTGCATTTTTTCTCTGGAACTGTTCTGATGTGGCTGCACTGATGAAACAAGCTGGATATGATGTTCATTTTATTCAATAAGAAAGTTTGTGTGGAGTCGCAGTAGTGAGGATGTGAGTGTTGCAGCCTTGCAGGACTGTATATGTCTTGGTTTTTTTTTTGAAACAAGGAATATATTAAGCTAGCAAGCCGCCTCATTAAAAACCTTCCAGTCCCCTTAGGTACCCTGGTAAGGAAAAGAGTGCGTCTGAAACTTGCTGCTTTAAATCACAGTACAGTTACATCATTTATAAGTTTTTCAACAAGGAAACTAGGGGGATTATCAACCCAATTACAAGAAATCTTAGAAGCAAAGCAAACTCGAGCTACTTCATGTGCAGCTTCATTAGCTTCCCTAGGGAAATGCTTGAAGGAAACATCATCAATAAAGGAACGGATGTCCATGTAATCAGCAAAGATAGCTGATGATTCGCCCCACCAAGCTTCGTTTCCTGTGCAGGCCTCCACACATTCTAGAGAATCTGACTCCATTATGATTTTGTTAAACCCTAGCCGGTGAGCGAGAGCCAACCCCTCTCTCATTGCTAGGGCTTCTGCCGCCCTTGCAGATGATAGGTTAGAAATAAAAGAAGAAGAGGCCGCCAAGAAGCCTCCATTGTGATCACGGATCACCGCCCCCACTGCACCTGCATGATCATCTGAGTGGAAAGAACCATCGACATTCACTTTTACCTTGTTCTCACATGGAACACACCATTTGATACTCCTTGGTCTGGTGGTAGCTGAAGCCCTTGCTGTAAATGTCTTGGTTACTCTAGCTAGCTAGCTTAGTGTACTTGCTTGTAGCCAGTTCTGAGAAATTAGCAGGCAACATTAAGCTACTGACAGTGACATGTTTATCTTGATGCTCATCTATGCTATTTATGTTTTTTTTCTTCAGGAAATGAAGTTGTGGATATGCCGTGGTAGAAGAGGATGCTGAGGTGAAAGGAGTTATACTGAGGCTTGCTTACCTAAGAACTTGTTTTTTTATCTCCTACTCTAGATATTTATATATTGATATATAAGGATGATGTCAGAAAAGAAGACTGGCAGAAGAAGTTTTTTTAAAGAATAGAACAAGTTGTTTTATAATTTTAGTTGACACCGTTATCTCAGTTTGGCTCCTTGTAATTATGTTGGAATAGATTTTAATTGTTATTACTTCAGGCTGCATCGTGTTATTTGCTCTCAGTTTGCTCCCAAATGAAAGCGGTTTAATCCCTGTGTGCCAAACGGTGGGTTAGAGTTTTGAGTATTGGGGTGTACAGTGTATTGGGTGGGAGAGGGGAATTGGGTGAAGCAAGTGTATTCACCATAATACACAGTGGATTATACACTTCAAGACACTAGAATCCACCTTTACCAAACAAGGCCTTAGTGAACGGATCGTATGGGCACCTAGAGGGGGGGTGAATAGGTGCTACTCAAATTTTAATTCTTTTTCAATTTAGGCTTGACACAAAAGGTAAATTCTCTAGATATGCAACTAAGGTGAATTTACCTATATGTCAACAAGCAAGCTAAGCAAGATACAAGTAGTAAAGGCAATAAAGGATAGAGGTAACCGAGAGTGGAGCACACGGAGACACGGATGTAATTCCCGTAGTTCCTTCCTTTTTAGGGGAAGTACGTCTACGTTGGAGGGGTGTGGTTGCCACAAAGGCCTAACCAACGCCACAAAGGCTCACCCTATTCTCCGGTGCAAGCTTCCGCCACAAAGGCCTAGCTCACTTTCCACTAAGGGATTCCTCAAGGCGGAATCGGCCTTTACAAAACTTGGGGCACAACTCCACAACTGAATTGGAGGCTCCCAAGCACCACAAAGATCTCAATCAACAAGTATCAAGATTTCTATCACACAAAACAAGGTCAAGGGACACAAGGGAACCCAAGACCAAAGGGCCCTCAAGCAAATGAGAGGGGAAATCAAATCGCTTCGGTGAGGATGTAGATCAAGGCCTTCTCCTTCGATTCTCCAAAGATCAAGAGCTTTGGTGGGTTGAGGGAGGAGATCTTGCGAATTTGGTGGCTCCAAAAATGGTGTTCTTCTTGCACAGCACGAGCAGCTTGAGGTGGAAGAAGGGGAGGGTTATTTATAGCCCCTCCCAAAATGTAGCCGTTGCTGACTTGGAGGGGCAGATTATCCGGCCAAAGTTGGGCCGGATTATCCGGCTGGCCGGATTATCCGGCCCCTAGCCGGATTATCCGCCCCCCATCTGGGTGACGCCGCGCCAGGTCCTTAGCCGAAATTGGGGTCCTCTCTGGAGGGGCGGATTATCCGGCCACCCCTGGCTGGAATATCCGGCCCCCCTATCTGGGTGACGCCGCGATAAGTCCTTAGTCGTTTTGAGCTCTCGCCTGGGGGGGCGGATTATCCGGCCCCTGGCCGGAATATCCGGCCCCCTATACTGGGTGACGCCGAGCCAGGGACTTAGCCGTTTTTCGGCCACTCCCCGAGGGGGCGGATTATCCGGCCACCCCTGGCCGGATAATCCGGCCTGGCATTTCTTCACCTGACAATCCTGCACAACTTAGCACACATTTAATATCCCTAATGTTGTTATCTAACACACAAAATCTGAGGGAAACAAAGTTTGCACTTTCAATCTCCCCCTTTTTGGTGTTAGATGACAACACTAGGATTTGCAAGAAAGATCGAATATTTCAAACAACAAATATTTGAGCAAGATAAAAGGCTCCCCCTAGATGTGTGCAACTTCACCAATGAGTTTAGAGGAGACATACCATTGCATAGATAACTCAAACATTATGGAATTCCGAATATGATAATACGATATACCGGACAATAATTCCATAGGCATCTCACCAATAACCATGAGCTCAAAGAGACATAAGTGAACAACACATAATGATCCACATAGCATATTAAGAACATATAACATAGTCTCATACACCACATGGTAGCAAATAAACGACACGAAGTTCAACCACACACAAAGTTCAACTTAAGACGAACGAAATAAGAAGAAACACAAGCGCCAAAGAATGATAAGCGCGCAAGCTTGTGTTTCCACCCATGCAAATCCCGTAATATTCCTAATAGAACTACTTCTCCCCCTTTGGCATCAAGACACCAAAAAGAGAGAAGAGCGATGCTACACGTCCCGAGGAATCAATCCTCCAAGTCATCGAAGTCGCCGGTGTCCACATCATCATAATCTCCTTCATCACCCTCATCATCTCCAGCATCTTCATCCTCGGCCTCAAAGTCCTCCTCAGCATCAAAGTCCTCCTCAGCCTCTCCACGAGCACCTCCTGCGGGAGCATCTGGAGCATCAAAGAGATGCTTCTGCATATCCACCCAGTTGTAGCGATCGGTGTTCCAAGCATCATAGGACACAGGAGCAGTAGGAGTGGGATCGGCGGTCTGAGCACCACTGAGACGGTGAAGGATCAGCTGCTGAGAGTCCTGGATGCTCTTCCTCTCAACATAGGCCTGGTAGTTCTCACGGTGAATCTCTACCTTCATGCACAGAACATTCTGCTCAAACCAACTGAGCTTCTTGACCTCCCTGGACATAACAGATGCAGCAGTCCTCTGATCACGGGCAGTAGCACTTGTTCTCGCATCAGCCATGAAAGTGCCTGGATATGCAGCTGAAGGAGCAGATTTCGCCTTTCTCTTGACATACATCTTCTTGACAAGATGCTCCACACAGTCATCATGAATATCATAATCTCCAAGGGCATGCTTGATGAGTAGCATGATGTATGGAGCATATGGCACAGTGTTTCTCTGAATGATAGCATCCTTGATCTCATAGAAGATGAAATCCATCACATCAAGGGTAAAGTCCTCAGCAGGGTCAGTCGACGTGGCACACTCATGAGCAAAAGCAAGGAGGTCAACCAGAGAGGTGCGAATGGCATCATTGTTGCCACCACTAGGAGCAATGTTCTCCCTGAAAATGCGGACCAGCTGATCATAGAGAGGATGCAGTCCTTGGATGAAGCCCACAGTGCCGGTGGAGTCATAGAGATCATACAATTTATCCTTGTCAGGCTTGGTCCCCGGGTTGTGAATACGGCGACCCACTGGAGTGTCTCCATTGTACGCATACCCCAAGAGAGAGGCAAACGTAGCAAAGTCCGATGTACACTCATGCTCGCCGGTCATCCACTTCATAGATTTCTGTGCATTTGGCAGGATCACAAGGGTAGCATAGAACTGCTTGATGAGACCGGGATTATAGTTGCACTGAATGTTGGCCAGCCCCATCAAACCCAACTTCTCAACCACAGAAACTGCTTCATCAAAATAAGACTTGCTGCGAAGGTGATCAAAATCAATTGGATGCATCGGACGACAAGGGTTCTTGAATGGCTCATAAACATCACGAAAAATCCCCCACTGCTCCTCATTCCAGAAACCACGGTCCTCAATGTCTTCATCTCTTGCAGTGGCATACCAATTGTTCCTCCGCACAAGAATGTACTCGGCCTCTGGCATCTTCTTGTAGTCAGGACGAGTCGCTTTGCCCTTGCGACGACGGGCTTGAACCTTGGCAGCCTTCTCTTTCTCAGCCTTCCTAGCAGCCTCCCTCTGTTCCCGACGGATAGCAATCTCATCCACAAGAACTCCTTCCTCATTCCGAACAAGCCGACGCTTGCGCTTCGGCAGACTCGGACCACCTGTGAAAGAGATATGCACGGAGAGCATGGGGATAAGCGTATGCACACGAGTTACGGAAGGGATCAACGAATCATGAAATATGAACAAGCAAACTTCACCTAATGAATCAAATTGACAGCAGCAAGTATAAAAAGAGACCACAAAAAAAATCCCAGGCCGGATTATCCGGCCAGGGGGGGGGGCGGATAATCCGGCCCCTAGAAAAATTCTTCTACAACTTGCTGCAGTGACCAATTTGATAGATCGGGGAAGGATTCATACAACATGATTCATAATAGAGGAAAACAACAACTAGAAGGCTAAAACACCAAGAACAAGCTAGGGTAAAATCACATCCTAGGAATAGAACAATACCCGCATCCATTGCGAAATCGGCTTGGTGAATGCCTTCCAGAGGAGGAGGAGAGCAACCTCCGAAGAAATCCGGCCAAGGGGTTGGCCGGAGCTCCGGCGGCGGCGATGGGAAGGAGGCGGCGGCGGCAGGGAACTCCTGGAAGGGGTGGGGAAGGAACTGCCCTAGGGCAGCCCGACCCTGCCCCTTATATACCCAGGTGCCACTTGGGCCGGATTATCCGGCCAGGATGGGGCGGATAATCCGCCCCCCCCCCCGGATATTCCGCCCAGGGGGGCGGATATTCCGGCCTGGGAACCAGAAAACTGGCCAACTCGAAATTTTCAAAAACAGATGTTGTTTTGATGAAAATTTTGAACTCGTGTGCGTAGATTAGATGTCTTGAGAGAGGATGGCTTAGGTGAGAGAGCAAACACGAAGTGGTTCTCGGCACTTAACATTGCAAGAGCAAATCGACTAAAGATCCAATGCAAGTGCCTTCCCATATCAAAAAATAAGAAATAACATCGAGAGAGAACACCAAAACCTCAAATAAGATATGCAATGAATCAACTCTTCGAAAAGAAGAGGTCGGTGGCCGAAGCCACCATGTTTGAGTGTTATGGCATTGGACCGCGAAGATGTATCTTGAGTCCATAACCACTACTCGTCATTGAAGCTCATATATCATAAAATGATATTAAGAGAATGATATGATTACTATTGGCATTATGGGGGGAGGGATAGCCCAATTAATTAGGACCGCACTCCCCCTATCTCTATGCCTACACCTAAACCAAACACGCATTGATAAATAGGTGTATTTGCAAGATGTTCAAGCCACACTCCTTGAATCGATGATATTTAGCTCATTCCTCAAATATCCAAATCTTGCTTCATCAAGGGGCTTCGTGAATATATCGGCAAGTTGATCCTTGGTGCCAACATAAGCAAGCTCAATATCACCACGGGCAACATGGTCTCTAATGAAATGATTTCGGATCTCAATATGCTTGGTTCTTGAATGTTGCACCGGATTATAGGCGATCTTGATAGCACTTTCATTGTCACATAAAAGAGGCACTTTGTCACAATTGACACCGTATTCCTTCAAAGTTTGCCTCATCCATAACAATTGAGTGCATCCACTTGCGGCGGCAATGTATTCGGCTTCGGCGGTGGAGAGAGATATACAATTTTGCTTCTTAGAAGACCAA